>OY855915.1:17130721-17358221 GCA_963693305.1 Meandrina meandrites
TGTATATAGTAAAGTTGCCCACCCGGGGAGGGGGGGGGGGGGGGTTCTCCAAAAAGTTTTATACGGGGAGGCTCCACCCCGAGGTCCGACCCCTTACCCTTTTATATACCATTTTTTCAGAAAAGGCACCCCTTTCGTCTACCTTTTATTGGAAAAGGCACCCCTTTCATATACCTTCTTCGTTAAAACAGGAAGTCTTCTTGTCATTTTTTCAGGTAGCGCGTAATAAATGAAAATGAAGCAGTCATAAGTTGCGTCTGCTTGATCTGTTTTAATTCAAGGCCCTTTTTAATGCCCGAACGAAGATTTTCCTAACCTTTCATATACTTAAACTTGTGAAATCCTTATCCTTTTATATACCTAAAGCCTGAAAAAGGTACCCCTTTCGGGCGGAGCCTCCCCGTATAGGCCATTATAGGGAGTACCCCCCCACCCCCCGAAAGTTGCGACATTGTCAAATAATTATTAAAGTTTAGTTCGAAGACTAGATCGTAAGGCTTCCCTAAAAACTATTACTTTTAGTCAGAGAGTTCACAGTTTGCATTTGTTACAGTTACAGTACAATTTAACAACGTTTTGTTGCCGTAAAAACGTTTGCATTCGTCTTTGCGTCGAGAAAACATGTATCCGTGACACTTTTTCTGAGACCCCGCTTAATACAGACACCCCGTTAATACGGACAATTTGGCCTGTCCTCTTGGTGTCCGTATTAACGGGGTTCCACTGTATGCATTTTGCTTTGCCATTTGAGTGATGGCAATAGTATGTAGCAGATAGATAGTTAACAGTACTTAATTGTAGTGAGTATTACCAAGGCCAAGGTGTCTGTTAAATGCTTTGCTATCATACAATCCAATAAGGTTCTTTCACTATATATTGCCGGGCAACCCATATTCATCATTTCAGGCTAAACCTTTCAGCGTTTTCATCGAGCCTGTGGGGTTTCTATCCCGCTCATTCGTTGAAGCGGTTAAACATGTAACACATGCATCATACAATTTGTGGAAATGACATCTGGGCCGGGTTGTTCAAAGCACGGTTAAGCTTATCCAGGATTAGAGTGAATTTTGTTTTCAGTTTTTTAACTTTTCAGTGACGTTTCTCTTTTATTTTCTGTCCTACAGTTTTGACGTCGACCAATTTAAAACTTCGCAAAACATAAGCAATTAAAACACTTTTATACAAGAGAATTTGAACCCTCGATCAACTTTTAACAAATGTGGCACGTTTCTTGATAGACTTAAAACGGTTGTGCTTGGGGTTGTGCACAACTACCACAACCGGTACATTTTCAGGCAAACATTTTTCCTGTGAAGACAAATAGGGAGCTGCAGAGATGTTCTACTCTGGAGACACACAAACACTTTGATTTAATGACACCACAAAACCTCTCAGCTGCCCCATAAAATGTGAATGAAACACCGCACAACGCCCACAACCAACACAACCCCCACAACCAACACAACCCCCACAACCAACACAACCCCCACAACCAGCACAACTCCCACAACCAACACAACTCCCACAACCAGCACAACCCCCACAACCAGCACAAATCCCACAACCAACACAGCCAGCACAACTCCCACAACCCCCACAACCAGCACAACTCCCACAACCAACACAACTCCCACAACCAAAACAACCCCCACAACCAGCACAACTCCCACAACCAACACAACTCCCACAACCAAAACAACCCCCACAACCAGCACAACTCCCACAACCAACACAACCCCCACAACCAACACAACCCCCACAACCAGCACAACCCCCACAACTAACACAACCAGCACAACTCCCACAACCAACACAACCCCCACAACCAACACAACCAGCACAACTCCCACAACCAACGCAACCCCCACAACCAACACAACTCCCACAACCCCCACAACCAGCACAACTCCCACAAGCAACACAACCCCCACAACCAACACAACTCCCACAACCAACACAACCCCCATAACCATCACAACCAACACAACCCCCACAACCGACACAACCAACACAACCCCCACAACCCCCTCAACCAGCACAACTCCAACAACCAGCACAACTCCCACAACCAACACAACCCCCACAACCAGCACAACCCCCACAACCAGCACAACTCCAACAACTCCTACAACCCCCACAACCAACACCAGCACAACTCCCACAACCAGCACAACTCCAACAACTCCCACAACCAGCACAACTCCCACAACCCCCACAACCAGCACAACCCCCACAACCCCCACAACCAGCACAACTCCCACAACCAAAACAATCCGCACAACCAGCACAACCCCCACAACCAACACAACTCCCACAACCCCCGCAACCAGCACAACCCCCACAACTAACACAACCAGCACAACTCCCACAACCCCCACAACCGGCACAACTCCCACAGCCAACACAACCCCCACAACCAACACAACTCCCACAACCCCCACAACCGGCACAACTCCCACAACTCCCACAACCAACACAACTCCCACAACCAACACAACCCCCACAACCAACACAACTCCCACAACCAACACAACCAGCACAACTCCCACAACCAGCACAACCAACACAACTCCCACAACCAACACAACCTCCACAACCAACACAACCTCCACAACCCCCACAACCAGCACAACTCCCACAACCAACACAACTCCCACAACCAAAACAACCCCCACAACCAGCACAACTCCCACAACCAACACAACTCCCACAACCCCCACAACCGGCACAACTCCCACAACCAACACAACTCCCACAACCAACACAACCCCCACAACCAACACAACTCCCACAACCAACACAACCAGCACAACTCCCGCAACCAGCACAACCAACACAACTCCCACAACCAACACAACCTCCACAACCAACACAACCTCCACAACCCCCACAACCAGCACAACTCCCACAACCAACACAACTCCCACAACCAAAACACCCCCACAACCAGCACAACTCCCACAACCATCACAACTCCCACAACCAAAACAACCCCCACAACCAGCACAACTCCCACAACCAACACAACCCCCACAACCAACACAACCCCCACAACCAGCACAACCCCCACAACTAACACAACCCCCACAACCAGCACAACTCCCACAACCAACACAACCCCCACAACCAACACAACCAGCACAACTCCCACAACCAACGCAACCCCCACAACCAACACAACTCCCACAACCCCCACAACCAGCACAACTCCCACAAGCAACACAACCCCCACAACCAACACAACTCCCACAACCAACACAACCCCCATAACCATCACAACCAACACAACCCCCACAACCAACACAACCCCCACAACCCCCTCAACCAGCACAACTCCAACAACCAGCACAACTCCCACAACCAACACAACCCCCACAACCAGCACAACCAGCACAACTCCAACAACTCCCACAACCCCCACAACCAACACCAGCACAACTCCCACAACCAGCACAACTCCAACAACTCCCACAACCAGCACAACTCCCACAACCCCCACAACCAGCACAGCCCCCACAACCCCCACAACCAGCACAACTCCCACAACCAAAACAATCCGCACAACCAGCACAACCCCCACAACCAACACAACTCCCACAACCCCCACAACCAGCACAACCCCCACAACTAACACAACCAGCACAACTCCCACAACCCCCACAACCGGCACAACTCCCACAGCCAACACAACCCCCACAACCAACACAACTCCCACAACCCCCACAACCGGCACAACTCCCACAACTCCCACAACCAACACAACTCCCACAACCAACACAACCCCCACAACCAACACAACTCCCACAACCAACACAACCAGCACAACTCCCACAACCAGCACAACCAACACAACTCCCACAACCAACACAACCTCCACAACCAACACAACCTCCACAACTCCCACAACCAGCACAACCAACACAACTCCCACAACCAGCACAACTCCCACAACCCCCACAACTCCCACAACCAACACGACTCCCACAACCAACACAACCCCCACAACCAACACAACTCCCACAACCAACACAACCCCCACAACCAACACAACTCCCACAACCAACACAACCCCCACAACCAACACAACTCCCACAACCAACACAACCCCCACAACCAACACAACTCCCACAACCAACACAGTACAACCAGTATAACTCCCACATTGAACACAACTCAGTTTAAGTGAGTTTGGCTGAATTATGGTTTTTTTCTATTGTTATATACATAGTATTTTTAGAATGTATGTATTTAGTACTTTTAGTGTTATATAAGTATGAAGGCGGGGTTTAATTCCCTTGTGAAGTTAGCAGGCTGGGTTTTCTCCTTACCATGTCTGTTTTTGTTTTCCAGCTTTATAGGGTATTTCATCCCTTTTTCATGCAGTAATGGCCTGAGGGCATTGCACTACCCCCTAAGGACTGCCAAAATACATATTCCCAATGAAAGCACAATTAACTGAGGCAATTATCAAAAATAGTAGTAATAAAATAGTCTCAAAAATCCTTGAATCTTTTATACACAAAGAAAACTTCAGTTACATTTCCTTTAACAAAGTTCTAAAATAAAGTTAGATGTAGTTTGTGTTTAAAACATTCAATGATCCTAGAGACTTCAGAGTGCTTTCAGTTATTAATAAAATAATGGTAAACATTGATAATTGCCTACATTGATAATTGCCTCAGGTCAAAACTGCATGAAAAAGGAATGAAATTCCCTAAAAAAGAACAAAAACAAGCACAAATATTAATGGTAAGGAGAAATCCAGTTACACAGTGGTGTGTAAACGATCGAATGATTTAATATTCAAGAAACTACATGTGCAACACCCTTCCCCTTTTGAAAGAAACAAAACAAAACAAAACAAAAATAAAAATAAAATAACAGTGATCATGAGACGTTCGGTCAATATTACTGTTCATGTGCTCTGCTCTGTGACGACGGAATTATCAAGCCAGTAACGGAACCTACGGAATGGCTCTCCAATATTCTAGTCAAAGAGAAACCAAATGGAAAGTTGAGGATATGCATAGACCCAAGTCAGACGATCAACAAGGCGATTAAAAGACCGATCTACACCATCCCAACAATCTAACACGACGCCTTGGGGCGTGGACAGGGGTGACATCAGGATCCATTTCGATATGTAAGGGGCTGCCTAGTGGTTCTCCGCGGCCTGGTCTGAACACGCTGGTGTATCGTTCTAGAACGTCTTCCTTTGTAATCGTTCCAGGTTGGAGAGGTGAAAGGGGCGTTGCTGTCTTTACTATCGGTGCCCTCTCCGTCAACCGCATGAGTTTCGTCTGCATAGATCCTTAAATAGTGCAGGGCCTGTGCGTCTTGACCACTGAGAAGTGGTGGTTTTCCTTGTGGAACGTCCACTACTAGGAACTCTAAGATGTGTAGTTTTCCTTTCCTTTCGCAAGACAGAGTTACCTGACCCTTTGGCCGCAAAGTCTGATCTCCATACGTGCTGATTGTGGTCTTTGTCTTTGAAATCTTAGCGCCGGGAAACAGCTTTCGCAACAAACTTTCAGGCATAGTATTGCACGTGGAAACAGTATCAATCTGAGCTCGTACAACTTTTGTTTTGCCACCATGTATCAAATGAAGATGGGCGAAGAATTTTCTTCCAGGCCTCTTGTCAGACCACGCTGTCTTCTCGCCATCGATCGCAAAAGCCTCCTCACTCGGATTGCTTTCGACGAAATTCAACTGTTGATGTAATTTCTGATGACTTGCTCTGCTTTTGCAAGCAGGAGAGAAATGGCCCATGATTCCACATTTATTACATCTCTTGCCATACGCAGGACAGTGCTGCTGGCGAGGCTGTTAATGGCTGCCATTGCACCAATAACAAGGTGTTGATTGCCGGTGCACTTCCTCTCCAGCTTTCGGCTTGCTTGTGTAGTTCACCTGTTCTTGATTGCCTCTAGCGGTATTCATCAATTGGTTGGTGTAGGTAGTGACTTCAAAGCATTTCGCAGTTTCGACCACTTCTTTCAAGGTAACCTTTGTTTGCGACACGTCACGATGCCTGTGCCACGTTTACCGATCAGTTTGACGCGAAGCGTTTCGGACGCTAAACCAGTGATGAACTGGTCTCTCATGAGTTCGTCCGCAAAGTTCTCATACTTGCATTGTGTGTCCTGGTTACAGACTCTTGTTTCTCACGAAGCGATCGACTCGCTCTCGTTCTGAATGAGGCCAAGGAATTTCTGTCGTTCACCAGAAACCCCGATACTAGCGCCATAGAATTCTTTTAACGCAGCAACAACCAAGTTAGGTTTCTTCTGATTCTCTTCGGACAGCCCCAAGCTGTACTTGTTTATCGACCTTGCTGCTGGAGAAAGGGATGCCTGTAGACAAGCCATCGCTTTGTCCGGTTTAGTCCATTTCTCCGCGTCACTTTCCTTCGCTGGGTCATACTAGTTGTGCATAACACAATAATCCACTAAATCTTCGATGTACACTTCCATGTCATGTTTATCGTCGCCCGTCATTTTAAGAGACGGGAATGGAGAGCTAGGCGAAGCCATGATGCTTTAAAACGCTTTAAAAAACGGCTTAAACCGTCACTGCTGCCATCATTATTCAAAAAACTACATGTGCAACACCCGCTAGCTTAGCAAGCCGAGGGAATTAAACTTCGCCTCCATACTTATGTAACACTAAAATAACTATATTCACAATAATAGAAAAAAAAAACAGGCACAATTCAGCCATACTCACTTGAAAAGAGGTTGTGGGAGTTGTGTTGGTTGTGGGGGTTGTGTTGTGGGAGTTGTGCTGGTTGTGGGGGTTGTGTTGGTTGTGCTGGTTGTGGGGGTTGTGTTGGTTGTGGGAGTTGCGCTGGTTGTGGGAGTTGTTGTTGGTTGTGGGGGTTGTGTTGGTTGTGGGAGTTGTGCTGGTTGTGGGAGTTGTGTTGGTTGTGGGGGTTGTGTTGTGGGAGTTGTGCTGGTTGTGGGGGTTGTGTTGGTTGTGCTGGTTGTGGGAGTCGTGTTGGTTGTGGGAGTTGTGCTGGTTGTGGGAGCTGTGTTGGTTGTGGGGGTTGTGTTGGTTGTGGGAGTTGTGCTGGTTGTGGGGGTTGTGTTGGTTGTGCTGGTTGTGGGAGTTGTGTTGGTTGTGGGGGTTGTGTTAGTTGTGGGAGTTGTGCTGGTTGTGGGGGTTGTGTTGGTTGTGCTGGTTGTGGGAGTTGTGTTGGTTGTGGGGGTTGTGTTAGTTGTGGGAGTTGTGCTGGTTGTGGGGGTTGTGTTGGTTGTGCTGGTTGTGGGAGTCATGTTGGTTGTGGGAGTTGTGCTGGTTGTGGGAGCTGTGTTGGTTGTGGGGGTTGTGTTGGTTGTGGGAGTTGTGTTGGTTGTGGGAGTTGTGTTGGTTGTGGGAGTTGTGGGGGTTGTGTTGGTTGTGCTGGTTGTGGGAGTTGTGTTGGTTGTGGGGGTTGTGTTAGTTGTGGGAGTTGTGCTGGTTGTGGGGGTTGGGCTGGTTGTGGGGGATGTGTTGGTTGTGGAGGTTGTGTTAGTTGTGCTGGTTGTGGGGGTTGTGGGAGTTGTGTTGGTTGTGGGAGTTGTGGGGGTTGTGTTGGTTGTGGGAGTTGTTTTGGTTGTGGGGGTTGTGTTGGTTGTGGGAGTTGTGTTGGTTGTGCTGGTTGTGGGGGTTGTGTTGGTTGTGTTAGTTGTGCTGGTTGTGGGGGTTGTGGGAGTTGTGTTGGTTGTGAGAGTAGTGGGGGTTGTGTTGGTTGTGGGAGTTGTGTTGCTTGTGGGGGTTGTGGGAGTTGTGTTAGTTGTGCTGGTTGTGGGGGTTGTGCTAGTTGTGGGAGTTGTGTTGGTTGTGGGAGTTGTGTTGGTTGTGCTGGTTGTGGGAGTTGTGTTAGTTGTGCTGGTTGTGGGGGTTGTGCTAGTTGTGGGAGTTGTGTTGGTTGTGGGAGTTGTGTTGGTTGTGCTGGTTGTGGGAGTTGTGTTGGTTGTGGGAGTTGTCGGGGTTGTGTTGGTTGTGGGAGTTGTGGGGGTTGTGGGAGTTGTGATGGTTGTGGGAGTTGTGGGGGTTGTGTTGGTTGTGGGAGTTGTGTTGGTTGTGGGAGTTGTGGGGGTTGTGTTGGTTGTGGGAGTTGTGCTGGTTGTGGGGGTTGTGTTGGTTGTGTTGGTTGTAGGAGTTGTGTTGGTTGTGGGGGTTGTGGGAGTTGTGTTGGTTGTGGGAGTTGTGTTGGTTGTGGGAGTTGTGGGGGTTGTGGGAGTTGTGTTGGTTGTGGGAGTTGTGATGGTTGTGGGAGTTGTGCTGGTTGTGGGAGTTGTGGGAGTTGTGATGGTTGTGGGGGTTGTGTTGGTTGTGGGAGTTGTGTTGGTTGTGGGAGTTGTGGGAGTTGTGTTGGTTGTGGGAGTTGTGCTGGTTGTGGGAGTTGTGTTGGTTGTGGAGGTTGTGTTGGTTGTGGGGGTTGTGTTGGTTGTGGGAGTTGTGCTGGTTGTGGGAGTTGTGCTGGTTGTGGGGGTTGTGTTGGTTGTGGGAGTTGTGTTGGTTGTGGGAGTTGTGGGAGTTGTGTTGGTTGTGGGAGTTGTGTTGGTTGTGGGAGTTGTGGGGGTTGTGTTGGTTGTGGGGGTTGTGGGGGTTGTGAGAGTTGTGTTGGTTGTGGGAGTTGTGGGGGTTGTGTTGGTTGTGGGAGTTGTGTTGGTTGTGGGAGTTGTGTTGGTTGTAGGAGTTGTGTTGGTTGTGGGAGTTGTGGGAGTTGTGTTGGTTGTGGGAGTTGTGATGGTTGTGGGAGTTGTGTTGGTTGTGGGAGTTGTGGGAGTTGTGTTGGTTGTGGGAGTTGTGCTGGTTGTGGGAGTTGTGTTGGTTGTGGAGGTTGTGTTGGTTGTGGGAGTTGTGTTGGTTGTGGGAGTTGTGGGAGTTGTGCCGGTTGTGGGGGTTGTGGGAGTTGTGGGGGTTGTGGGAGTTGTGATGGTTGTGGGAGTTGTGGGGGTTGTGTTGGTTGTGGGAGTTGTGTTGGTTGTGGGAGTTGTGGGGGTTGTGTTGGTTGTGGGAGTTGTGCTGGTTGTGGGGGTTGTGGGGGTTGTGTTGGTTGTGTTGGTTGTAGGAGTTGTGTTGGTTGTGGGAGTTGTGGGGGTTGTGGGAGTTGTGTTGGTTGTGGGAGTTGTGTTGGTTGTGGGAGTTGTGGGGGTTGTGGGAGTTGTGTTGGTTGTGGGAGTTGTGATGGTTGTGGGAGTTGTGCTGGTTGTGGGAGTTGTGGGAGTTGTGATGGTTGTGGGGGTTGTGTTGGTTGTGGGAGTTGTGTTGGTTGTGGGAGTTGTGGGAGTTGTGTTGGTTGTGGGAGTTGTGCTGGTTGTGGGAGTTGTGTTGGTTGTGGAGGTTGTGTTGGTTGTGGGGGTTGTGTTGGTTGTGGGAGTTGTGCTGGTTGTGGGAGTTGTGCTGGTTGTGGGGGTTGTGTTGGTTGTGGGAGTTGTGTTGGTTGTGGGAGTTGTGGGAGTTGTGTTGGTTGTGGGAGTTGTGTTGGTTGTGGGAGTTGTGGGGGTTGTGTTGGTTGTGGGGGTTGTGGGGGTTGTGAGAGTTGTGTTGGTTGTGGGAGTTGTGGGGGTTGTGTTGGTTGTGGGAGTTGTGTTGGTTGTGGGAGTTGTGTTGGTTGTAGGAGTTGTGTTGGTTGTGGGAGTTGTGGGAGTTGTGTTGGTTGTGGGAGTTGTGATGGTTGTGGGGGTTGTGCTGGTTGTGGGAGTTGTTTTGGTTGTGGGAGTTGTGCTGCTTGTGGGAGTTGTGTTGGTTGTGGGAGTTGTGGGAGTTGTGTTGGTTGTGCTGGTTGTGGGAGTTGTGTTGGTTGTGGGAGTTGTGTTGGTTGTGGGAGTTGTGTTGGTTGTGGGAGTTGTGCTGGTTGTGGGAGTTGTGCTGGCTGTGTTGGTTGTGGGGGTCGTGCTGGTTGTGGGAGTTGTGCTGGTTGTGGGATTTGTGTTGGTTGTGGAGGTTGTGTTGGTTGTGGGAGTTGTGTTGGTTGTGGGAGTTGTGCTGGTTGCGGGATTTGTGTTGGTTGTGGAGGTTGTGTTGGTTGTGGGAGTTGTGTTGGTTGTGGGAGTTGTGCTGATTGTGGGAGTTGTGTTGGTGTTGGAGGTTGTGTTCGTTGTGGGGGTTGTGTTGGTTGTGGGAGTTGTGCTGGTTGTGGGAGTTGTGCTGGTTGTGGGGGTTGTGTTGGTTGTGGGAGTTGTGTTGGTTGTGGGAGTTGTGTTGGTTGTGGGAGTTGTGTTGGTTGTGGGGGTTGTGTTGGTTGTAGGGGTTGTGGGGGTTGTGTTGGTTGTGGGAGTTGTGCTGGTTTTGGGGGTTGTGTTGGTTGTGGGGGTTGTGTTGGTTGTGGGAGTTGTGTTGGTTGTGGGAGTTGTGGGGGTTGTGTTGTATATGGGAGTTGTGAGAGTTAGTATACTTAAGCATTACTAAATGTTCCATTAGGTAGCTGGTTTAAGAATCATATAGGTTGTTTCATTTTAAAATACTGAAGTGGATGTATTTGAGCTCACAGAAAGATGGCACTGTTGTTTTCACTTGTTAAATGCTTTTCTTAAAATATACTGGTTGTGGTAGTTGTGCACAACCCCAGGCACAACCGTTTTAAGTCTATCAAGAAACGTGCCAGGTATAACTTTTAAACCTGGGTTAGTTTTAATCGGCTTTTGAACAACGCGGCCTAGCTGTGTATGCATAAATGCTATCGTCGGTAGGTACCGCAGGTATGGTTTTTACAACTCAGCACCAGTTGCCAGCTTAACCTTGCTTTAAATAACAAAGCCCAAGTGAGAAAAGGAACTGTAAAAGTAAAGTGCCTTTTCGTACAACACAGCACAGTGACATTACACAGGTTTGAACGGAGGCTTTTGATCTGTTGGTCAGTGCATTTCACATAAAACCAATGAACTGGAACATATCAGTAGAAATGTGCAGCTTACCATCTCCTGTCCCGTGAACAAGAAGAAAACTATCATTTTGAAAATTCTTCGCCAAAGGTAAAACAGACGACTCCTGAAAGAAAAGTAACAATATACATTACCTCTGATCCTCTTCTAAATTCTGAGAACTAGACCCAAAAATTGCGCAACAAATATGTTGGGAAACACAAAAACGTTCGAGATCATGTACGACATTAAATTACACATTTTTTCTAACACTGTTACACTACCAGAAATCCAGTACAACAAAGGATGACAAGAAATAGCTTGAAATAGGTCAAAATAATGTTTTTGGCATGCTTAAAGATGATTTCCAGTCCATACTGCGCAATCTCTACTGCAGTGTTTATGTGACTCTCGCAAGAAGTAAACGTTAACTAGCAAAAATGAAAATTCCAGGACAGACTTACCTTTTTCTTTATTATTGACACCCGATTTCCTTACAAAACCTTAATAACAAGTAGACGAACATCGACATTATTCCAAACCGACATTTCATCTCATCGAGCACTCCTGAACAAAACAACATCCTATGGCAGACTTCATGTACGCTATTACCAAAGTGTTACGTATCAATGACAGAAATGAGACAGCGAAGCCCTGAGACTGCCTAGTGCGGAATGGAAATCAGCTTTATTAAAGGCAAAATGTCACCAATAACTTCTCTTCTGTCGTTTTACATGTAGCTTTTTATTTTTTCTTGTTTTATTTAGCACTTAGGATGCATTGTAACACTTAACTGTAATTTCTCATATAACAATTAATTTAATATTAAAATTTCGGGCTTTATATCACTTGACAGTAATAAATAACATCTAATAGTTACAAACAATATAAAAGATTATTGCTTTTAAATTTCCCCCGCGCCGCCATTTTGGATTTTATGAGGTATAATAGTTGCCGCTATTATTATTAGGAAGCAGAGGATCTTGTGTGAAACAACTGGACAGTTATTACACGTCCTAAAATCCAAAATGGCAGTGCGCGGGAAATTTAAAAACTATAGTCTTTATCTATTGTTACCGTTAAATATTATTTCTCCCTTGTCCTTTAAAATTTAGAATTAAGGCATTATTTCAAACAATTCAACGTCAACTTGTCATAAGAATAGACAGGGTTCGTACAAAAAATCGTAACCATTTTTCCAGGACTTTTCAAGGACTATTCAAGGACCAAATTGAATTTTCAAGGACCCCCTACCAGGGAAGTAATTTAACAGATGGTATATAAATGCTGTAAATGTGTTTGCTCCATCTCCTTCTCTACATTCTTGATGGTATTTAAATGCTATAAATGTGTTTGCTCCATCTCCTTCTCTACATTCTTGATGGTATTTAAATGCTACAAATGTGTTTGCTCCATCGCCTTCTCTACATTCTTGATGGTATTTAAATGCTATAAATGTGTTTGCTCCATCTCCTTCTCTACATTCTTGATGGTATTTAAATGCTATAAATGTGTTTGCTCCATCTCCTTCTCTACATTCTTGATGGTATTTAAATGCTATAAATGTGTTTGCTCCATCTCCTTCTCTACATTCTTGATGGTATTTAAATGCTATAAATGTGTTTGCTCCATCTCCTTCTCTACATTCTTGATGGTATTTAAATGCTATAAATGTGTTTGCTCCATCTCCTTCTCTACATTCTTGATGGTATTTAAATGCTATAAATGTGTTTGCTCCATCTCCTTCTCTACATTCTTGATGGTATTTAAATGCTACAAATGTGTTTGCTCCATCTCCTTCTCTACATTCTTGATGGTATTTAAATGCTATAAATGTGTTTGCTCCATCTCCTTCTCTACATTCTTGATGGTATTTAAATGCTATAAATGTGTTTGCTCCATCTCCTTCTCTACATTCTTGATGGTATTTAAATGCTATAAATGTGTTTGCTCCATCTCCTTCTCTACATTCTTGATGGTATTTAAATGCTGTAAATGTGTTTGCTCCATCTCCTTCTCTACATTCTTGATGGTATATAAATGCTATAAATGTGTTTGCTCCATCTCCTTCTCTACATTCTTGATGGTATTTAAATGCTGTAAATGTGTTTGCTCCATCTCCTTCTCTACATTCTTGATGGTATTTAAATGCTATAAATGTGTTTGCTCCATCTCCTTCTCTACATTCTTGATGGTATTTAAATGCTACAAATGTGTTTGCTCCATCTCCTTCTCTACATTCTTGATGGTATTTAAATGCTATAAATGTGTTTGCTCCATCTCCTTCTCTACATTCTTGTCTTTTCTCGTTATTGGCTGCTTTTACACCCGTGTTTTAGAGTTTGAAGGTGCTTTACACAGGAAAAGAATACCATAGTCTATGCAAAGCAATTTGGTTTCGACGCCACTATTTTTAAAGTTGAAGAAAATTCAAGGACTTTTCAAGGACTTGCACAGAAATTCAAGGACTTTTCAAGGAAAAATGGAATTCAAGGACTTTTCAAGGACTCCCCCTAAAATTCAAGGACTTTTCAAGACTGTGCGAACCCTGATAGAGGTTCCCTTTAACAGCAAACCCTTTCCAAGCCTTCTTGTAAGATCGCTGGTTGTAATGTACTAAAAGTACTGTTCTTGTACAAATAGAATAGGCCCTAACAAACACATTGTTTTAAAGGGAGAGACTGCAATTACAGTTGTTAACATCCTTTCCAGTCCTGTAGTTTAAAAGTTACCAAGAACTGACTCCATGAAAGAAATCATTATAAATTGGTTATAATTACCTCATATCCTCCAAAGTTCTGTTGTGGAGTGAGCATGTACCGCTCAGTGTATATCGAATCTGCAAAATATTGTAGATAATAATGAAGGAATAGAAGTCATATATACCTTCTTGCAATGTGATTCATTAAAAGCACGCATATAAAAGCCTGCATTTTTCCAACTTAGCCTAAAAACGTCCTTATATAATTGGTGTTTACTTGGAAACTAGGCTATTAACATAGGTTTTTAAACATGTTCCAGCTATTTTCTCAAGAAAATAAGGTGCTCGTTGTTGGTACAATATCGGTGCACAGCTTATTGAGTGCGTTCGAGTCAACAGGATACAATAGAGTGTGATGTGGTTGTATGTTGTCGAGAGGGTGCCCACATGAGTCAAGTCATATATAGTAATTATGTCCAAACAACTGCAATCTGAACAAATATATACACCTTATTCGATGGTTTAACATATGATACGCGAGTAGCGTAGTATTTTTCAAGCCCCTTAGAGGCGAGGAAAAATACGAGCAATGAGCAAAATGTCCGCTCGTATTATGTGTCAAGCCACTGAATAAGGGATTTATTATTCCACATTAAAGACGTATAAACAAGTCAAAGTTTGGGTCGTTTATTTGGGCCATTTTGTTGCTCCACTTTCTGTCCGTATTTTTTGCCCTGTTCTACAGTGTAATAAGATGTCATATTTTGCTCGTTCTCTTGACCTAATGTGGCATAATGCACAATGGTAGAATTATAATAACCTAGGTTATCTTATTTCTTTTTATTCCCCTTATTACTATTTAACACCAACAAAAGAAAACTTAATTCTTAAGTGGTATCTAAATTTTATAAAATAAGAACCTGTTTAAATTCGAGCTTATGTTAAGGGGGTCTAAATGAAAATCTCATCCTAACAGGTTCTTTATCACTAAGTTCTTATATGCAGGTGTCTGCTATAGCACTTATGAAACAAATCTTTTGAGTTCTCCCATACTAACGTGAGTATTAACACAAAATAGCAGTAAATTTTTCATTATTTCATAAGGTCAGTTTTCATAAAAGTGTTGTGAAAGCCTTCTGCAAAACACCTAACTGTTCTGCTCAAAGAAGAGCATGTGAATGCACGTTAACTTTAATTTAATTTAATTTAATTGCATGTCTCATTAAGGTGATTTCTACTCCGTACTGTGCAGTCTCTGGATTTGTTTTCAGCTTAAAAGTGTCAATGTATTTAGCACGGCTGTACTAATTGAGGACACTGTAAATTGTGAAACAAATATTATAAATCAAACAGAAACTTGTTAAAAATCCCAACTGGCAGGAGGCTGACCAGTTGGCTATATACAAAGCGTGGAGGAGTTGAATTCGGGACCACCGAAGACAAATCCATCTAGTGGCAGGGAGCAGGATTTGAAACCAGGACCTCCGGATTACAAGTCCAGCGCCCTAACCACTAGGCCATGCTGCCTCCCTTTGATTCATTACCCTTCGTAATTTTACAAGAATATCTGACTAGTAAACATTCCTTCGTTTGAGGCTTACATAGACATTGCAGGCACAGATTACGCAGTACAAACTGGACATCACCTTGAACCAGCTCATATCAGTACACACTCACCATAGTATCTCCAGTCTGTGACAGGAGCCACAGCCATTCCAACTTTAAAAACACCGGAATTTACACCAAGAACATATGATGTCAAGAAACCTCCATACGACTGCATTAATAGGAAGCAAAAAATAGCCGCCGTGATCATTATGAACTGAAATAAATGTTACTTTCCCCAACATTATTTTAGTGAAACGTAGTCCACCCCTGATAGCAGATGTACATGTACCCCTTTAAAAAAATGGCCATTCTTCAAGTCTGAAAGTGTCTAAAAAATTAGCAAGATTGCAAGATAACTTTTTTATTATTTAAAAAAATGATAGTTTTGTGGTAGGTTGAAGGTTTAATAAGCTAAGATTTGTATAGAAAAAAAGTGCAGTGGTGGATGCATGGCAGACCCTTAATTTTTTTTCAAACTCACGATCTTTCTATTTCTGATATTCCTTATTTGTTGCACAACCATTCCTCTCCAAGAAATTCCTGTTTACTTTTAAAATTTTGTGTCTTTTTGTTGCCTCCTCCCCGTTAATATTTCCAATAACCTCCCTTAGGGTGGTTATGGATGTTTCACGGAACAATAATTGAAGAGAAAAGGAACGAGTGGAAACCACAATCATATCCTTACCCAGCCCCAGATGGCCAACTTTGTCTCATCCACATAGTCTTTTGCTGCAATGGTTCTGGTGGACATAAGAAAACAGCGAGTCCGTGTAACATCTATACTAGTTATGCAACGCTTTCGAGTGGTATACTATGGAATATCCCACGAGTCACTTGTATTTTCTCGGTATACACACGAGCCTTTAGGCGAGTGTGTATACGACTATTTTATACCATGCCATAGAAAATACGCTGACTAAATTTTGTCGAGAATAAGACCGCAGCGCAAGGTTGGGTCGAATATCCAATGGCTTTCTTGTATTCTGATTGGCTGTATTTTCTATGGCATGGTATAAATCTCAGTATACACTTAATAGACCACTGTGTTCTTGGTATTGCACTGGAACTAGCTTGCAAGTGAGGCTAATGCAGGAAATCTTTTCTAATGCAAAATCACATGCAGCTCTAAATAATTTCCCCGGCATTAACCTCCATTGCACGTTAGTTTCAGTCTGATACAGAGAATACAAATACGGCCTATTGCAGAAAGTTGTCAAAAAAAAAGCAAAATGGCAAAAGGCAAATAGGAATTAATTGGGCATTTATTTACAACAATACGTTTGAAATTTGCCCGAATGAATGTGAGCCTCAAAACACCTCAAAATGTACATGTTAATCTTACAACAAAATTTATATGTGTACAGATATAAATTCGTGGGTCTCCAGTAAATGCTGCCAGCTATGACGATGAGGATAATAAATTCCTATCTAAATATTTAATTTTTAGTAAGACAACGTTATTGCAATCCTCCGTAAGAAAAAAGATGGCGGCGGTACATTTGACCACAATACCTTGCGAACCTAACACAGCGCATACGGCACACAGAATGCTATGCTTTTGCGAAATTCATCCCCATACTAACAACATTGTTCATGCTGGGTTTCAAGGTTTTAGAGCTTTTCTGTGCGCTTTTATGAGCGTTTTTGCAGTTTTCGCGCGCTAAGCATTATAGGTAAATGTACCAGTAGCCATCTTTTTGCGTACGGTGGATTAGGTGTACACAAATGGTTGAAATAAAATCTGCAGGATCAATTAAACTACTTCTTACCTAGCAACATTAATTGTATCGCGTGCTTCAAATTTTCCAAGCTGTTTGTAAACTTGATGCTTAAAACTACAACAGAGATTATAATATCAGCTTCTCGTCCCTCAGATCAAAGCCAAAGCAAAAAAATACTAAAAAGCACACTTTACCGTTCCCCTCTGCAGCATGTTCCTCTGGCATCAACATTCACCACAATCAAGTCAAAGTTGCTTACTAAATAACCACTTTCAAATCCATAACCATAACTATCTACAACCTGATTACAAAGAGAAAACACCAATATTAAAGGGGTAGTCACACCAAGAGTTAGTGCTACTACTTGAAAATTCAATGAAGGTGTTGGTATTAACTGGAAATCCACTAATAGTTGCCTAACCTTCCTAAAACGTACTTTACTGGTCACGAAAGTTGTTTAAAGCTGATGCGGCTACGGACGGGTAGGAATGAAGTGGTCTAAAACTTGAAAACGTTGGGCCGACGATTTCAAGTTTGACAGTGCTACTTGGAAGAAAATCACTAAAAAAAACTATTGATTGTGGCATTTAAAGGCTATTTTGTTGATCAGTGAGTGCACCTTTATTAATTATAAATCTAGCATAGTCTACACAAACACTCAGGAGACCTCTTGTGATACTGCCCCATTAAGCAAAAGCAATATTTCATAATTTCAAATTTACTGTGATTGGAGGGTACTTTAGAAGTTTGAATTTTAAAATAATTATTTTTGACAGTTCCTTTCGATTTTGCAAATAATTGTCGTAACTTTTTGACTGACTTAAGCTTTTATAAACTAATGATGGTGAAGACAATAATGGCGATGATGAAGAACATACAGTTGCCAGTCTGAAATTAAATTCACTATTTGTATGCATCAGTTATGTAGTTGCATGAATTACCTTCTGCGATGCAGGCCCACCATATCTGTGAAGAGGTCAATTCAAAATTAGGGATTTAATATCATTGCTCTAACAATACGTTTCTACATATTTAGTTATAACAGTGAAGAAAGTTGTATAGAGAATTCCAATGTAAACACTGCGATATTTATAATATATAAAATGGGCCTTAACCAGTCATTAAGTGTTAAATATTAATAAACAAGACCACAAAATTAGATGTAGATACTTACACTGAAAACAAAACAGCATATTTCTTTTCCTTATCATTCTCATCAAAGGTGGGAGGGCGGTATTCCTTAACATATAATTCTGTAATGGGAGAAATCACATAAATGAATGAATATCAAGCAGGATTCATACAGGAAACTGCAATTATAAAGTTGTCTCACAACTCTTCAGACCTTTACATCATTGGCTTTGTATCACAACTATACAGCTTGCAGTTGATGATACTACTGCAGCTTAATGAATACAAGGAAAATGTTTCAGTATAAACCTGAATTTGCTTGATCAAATCCACGTGGGATGCTGATCTGAACATCGAAAAAAAATCGAAATTGTTCTTTTCACCACATTTTAGCCATACAAAAAATGTGAAACAGCACTTCTGGTTGGGTCAAAAACCGTACCAGGAAAGGACGTGGGGCTAGATGAGCAGTGACATCAACACCAGAATGTGCTCACAAGAAACAAAAAAAAAACAAGGAATAAGGAATATTGCTGCTGTTTTTTTCTGGCTTTTTGGCAACTTAACTTAGTAAATTCCCTGTTCGGTTTGTTTGTTGCTTGTAAGCATGTTCTTGTTTTGATCATGGCTCGTCTAAGCTATTGCCAAGGTCCTTTCCTCACATGGTTTTTGACTTAAGAGGACATAAAACTTCTCGTTTTCAGATGGTTAAAACACATTGAAAAAAATGCGATCAACTGATCAAGTGTACAAGGAACCTGATTAAAATACTATAATTGGAGTAATTAAGTACTGTCAAAGGAATTAGAACCGCAAGGTGACTTTAAACCATGTTGAGACATCAATAATCCACAGCAGGTTTAAAGGTACATGTATAATTATGAAAACATATTCCACTACTGTTGTTCAATGTTTCTAGAACAGGAAATCTTAAGCAGTTAACAATTAATTTTAAACGTTTCTTTACACATCAGGCAACATACCATAGCCATCACTTGGAACTGTGTAAGTCTTTACTTTGGGTAAATGCACGCCATCCAGTCTATGGCGTAGGGCACTGTTGTCTTCAAGGATAACAACTGGTTGACACACAAGCAAGGGAAACCAACAAAAATAAAATAAATATCTGCTAACAGTGAGTGTCACATGAGTTGCTACATAAATTGACCACATCTGTTTTATTCTAACAACATCACTCGTTCTTACAAGTGACATCATTTTAAACTTGATATCAATTAGTGAAACCCTGATATAATGTCTTTTTGAGTCTTAGGGCGCGTTCGTTTGGGATCATTCCGGAATAAGAATAACTGGAATAATGCAAGTCAACGTTCGTTTGGCTGCTCTTCCTATTCCGGAATACTTGGATTTCCATTCCGGCTATTCTGATCCCAGGAGCATAATAGCCGGAATATATTCCAGAATATTCCCAAACAAACGCGTTCTTAATTAAGTGACTGGTTCTTATAACAATGTTTTGAAGTAGGCATCAGCAACTGGAAGAGTAGGCAGCTGTGACAAGTTACTTTTGTTTGTCGTGAGCTGATTGCTATGACCAGTCTGAGAGTAACTGGTGACATAATTATCATCAGGTAGCCAGGTGGTTTCGAAAACTCTGACAGGGGTTCAGTTTATACTGGGGTTTATCTAGTGTTCCAGTGCAGTTTACTGTTAGTAACTTTGGCTACGCTGAAGAAAATCCTTAAATTTTTGTTATACCAGCAGACTTCTTCATAAAGTTGTTTGCTACATATTTGAGTTCCACTGTATTTCACTGTAAAATACATGCACGGCAGTTGCTGTATAAGTATTTCATCAGAAAAAATATTTTTTCTGTATTTCATCAGAAAAAATACTTCAAATTCACCATAAGGTTAATGTTACCTCTGTTATCCTTTGTACTGCGTAATGTTATTTCAGGTATTCCTGGCCCTAAAATGAAAAAATAATGCCCCACAAAAAATCATAAAGGTACAAGAGTATAAAAGCAATATTGAAAAAAAAAAACTTATACAAATGGAATAATTGGAGTATAGTGCCTTTGGCAAAATGTCCATTCAATATACCACATTGTGCCATCTTACACTGATAGAAGGTCAAAAAACGTGCAAAATATGACATTTTATTACACTCGTCTGTAGAACACAAACGGAAATACTATGCAACTCACAAAGTATCCACATTTATTATATGTTAAACCATCAAATGAGGTGTGTGTATTTTAGTTTACCTTTACAGTACAAGATATACCAGCTCCCCTTCAAGCTAAAACTCGCACCATAGTAGGAACATGTGTTTCCCTCTGAAGCAGAACAGTAGAAAATCACTAAGATTAAAACTAACTCTGACCTTGAAAATATTTAACTATAGAAAGCAGAAACCAGAGAACCAAGTGGCAAGAAAAGCAAGAGTTAGGGTGATGTAGAGAACCATGACTTATAGGCACTCATACGAACAGGTGAGCGAGACATTCCTCAAGTGAAAGAAACGGTAAACATAAAACTGGAAAAAACATGCCATCACATTGAATTATTAATTAAAACAAAGGGAATCTTTAACTCTTTCCACATTAAGGCATGGCCTTACCAAAGCCCTAATGACTATGATTTTTAACTTAAGTTTTCACATTTGTCTTATCCATACTTTTTACTGTAGTCAAGTATTATAGTACTGAACGAACTTTTTTAAAATGCTTTCAATTGGTACAATAGAAAACAATGTGTGACACTTAATGAATGGCCAAATGACTTTAAATTTGTCATGTACATTTACTTACTAATTACTGTTGGTAGATTACAGGTCAAGCAATCAAGTTGCTTTGTTCTTATCTGCACGCTGCAAGGTAAAACAAAGCTGTTAGTCTGTGAAGCACTGGCATGCAGAGAGTTGGGGATTATTTCTAAACCAGACAGGGATCCAGGCAAAATGATGACAATTTTCCAATAAAAAAACACAAGCACTCAATGTGTGACCCTCTAGAGGGGACAGGGTGCATGCTCTCCCAGAAAAAAGAAATTAGATGCTGATTCCTTAAAGTGTCATTTCTGGGTATTTCAAGTTAAATCACTCAGACAAGATGTTGACCAGTTCCATTTTGCGCTCAGATGAAGCATTGCAAATTGGCAGACAATTCTGGCAACGTCCATTTTGTAACAAGTATGGAGTGAGCAATTCAACCCTTCCCAATCAAATTTGCAAACATATTGCTGCTCATGACCATGTACAGTTTTATTGTCTTGTACTTTATTTCTTAATGAAAAAGTGTCAGATTTTTGATAAATTACATGTAAAACTTTTTGTAAAACAGTCGAAATGGGTCTGTATCCACGCCTACAATTGGTTCAACAAAAAACAGTCGATGGTAATTACATGTTAATGTTGTTGCAGAGAAGGGCAGCAGCTTCTGTTATCGTAACAATTTCTGGCATGCTAATTTTTAGAGTACTCTTTGAATACTACTTCACAAAACAGCACTTTTTTGAAATTTGTTACATAATATGCAATACAGTTTAGTCGCGTAGGGAAAAGGATCTTACTTGTGTGTGCTCTGGCTAGACAATTTTACCCTCGCTGTTCCCTCTGAATAAGGGTGTTTACCATAAGTCAGAACTGGCCTGCCAGACCAGTATAATTATTTGAAACAGAATTCTCTTGTTAGTCAGATTTGTCCTGTCAAATCGGTTGACCAATGCATAAAAATTATACAATGTTGTGGAGGATTTGTGCAAATAACTCACGAAAATCTCGCAGGGCTGTTCTGACTAATGGTAAGTGCCCTAAGATACTAGTAGCAACCCGCTGTGGAGAAGCATCCCACATGGTAGACAAACAGGCAAGGTGGTTGCAGAGATGCTTATGCAATCTCATGCAGCTTGCAACATGTATGCTCTGGGTGCAACACTTTTTTTAACTTGCAAACAAACAAAACCAACCTGTAGACATGAAGCTGGGTTGGTGATTCCTTGGTTGCAGTAAAGTATCTGTAATAACATGCAAGTGAAAACATTTAAGTGAATAATCAAAACCCAAGATAATACAGTGGTATAATATGGTCAGAAAGTCAATGTTATCCATCATCAATGATACATAACAGATATCCTGCAAGAAATAAGTTGCCGAGATTCATCTGAAGTCTTGCAAAGTGCTCCATGACCAGAGTATTTTTAGCCATGTAAAATATGTTTTGTTTCCAATTAAATTTTGTTGAATAATAAAACAATTATCCTGCTCATTCTTGTGGGGTTTCACCTGATAATTCTAAATTATTCCAAGAATTTGGTGAAAATTTTGTTCACTCTTGTCATCTATCATGGTTTTTCCAGATGTGCACCCCAGTATCCTATGGATGCCAAAATTAATTTTTAGGGAAAATTAAAATGAATTGCTGTTTTAAGCTAGTTATTTTAAGCAAATTTGGGAATCTTCAAAAAGTTTGCACTCAATACTGCAGAAATACACTTTACATGCTTAAATTTTGTCCTCAGATCTTCCTAAGAGGGTGGAGCCAGGCCTTTCAGTACCACTCAAAAGTAAGTTACCACCTCTCATCTCGTTTCTCTCGAGACGAGAGAGACGAGTGTCTCGTCTCGAGAGAATCATTGAAGCGGATATTTTGGAATAAATTAGGAGCAATTATGTTGCGAGAAAACAATTAATCTCTCGCAAACTTGTGTTTTTCACTGGTTAGTCAACCTGAGTTCGAAGATTTTGTCAGAGCCAAAAGATCACTGTTACAGTGTATTTGCAATGATCGGAACAAAGAAAGCTTTTGAATCGAAAGTTGTCACCTCGCTAGACTTTATAACTGCCATCACAAATGCAAAACGTATATGAAAGCAGTCTCAAAAATTAAAAATCAAGACAACAGTGAAAGCACTTGCGTTAAACTGCAAGCTGAGAGCCTGCTTACAAGTACAATACATGTATCACCCTGGGGTACTTGTACATGATGGAATCAATATCAGTAGAAATGTAACAGGGTTAATACCTAAATCAGTACAACTAAGTTTGCTTGGTCAAGATTACAGTCGAAACCGAAGAAGCGTGAACGCCAAAAATTATTTCTGGAATGTTTATTGTTCTACGACCAATCAGATTCGAGACGTAACCGCAACAAACCGCAACAGTAATTAGCTCAAAGGTTTCGATTCTTTTATCACGAAACGACTTTTTCGTCTACATTAAGTCTTGAGATCACCACCGATTAACAAACACTCTGGAATTGTTAATTTTCTTCTATTTCAGAGTTGAAGCATAATCAAAGGATAACTATAAACGATAAATACTGAAAAGAGAAAAATAATCGAACAGATATGGCTAGACAGCGCGTCTGGAAGCAGAATAGAATTTTTGATTATTTTTTTAAAAAAATACGGCCTATCCGGTTTTTTCTACTTACAAACATTTTTAGGTTTTATCCTTTTCCCCATTTCACCAAAAAATTTATTGAATAAACTTAACAAAAATGTTCTCTCTACCTTACTTCGATGCGGAGCCAGAACAGTTCACGAAGCGCGTTGCAGCAAAATTCTCTGGCCCAGTATATCACGCAACGGCACCCATTTTTCAAGTTTTAACGGCACACATAATATTTGAATTTGCAACGGCGCGCAAGTTTGCATTTGCTGTGAAAAATCAATTTTATTCCGCTTCCAGACGCGCTGTCTAGCCATGTCTGTTCGATTATTTTTCTCTTTTCAGTATTTATCGTTTATAGTTATCCTTTGATTATGCTTCAACTCTGAAATGGAAGAAAATTAATAATTCCAGAGTGTTTGTTAATCGGTGGTGATCTCAAGACTTAATGTAGAAGAAAAAGTCGTTTCGTGATAAAAGAATCAAAACCTTTGAGCTAATTACTGTTGCGGTTTGTTGCGGTTACGTCTCGAATCTGATTGGTCGTAGAACAATAAACATTCCAGAAATAATTTTTGGTGTTCACGCTTCTTCGGTTTCGACTGTAAAATGTTAACAACAAAAATAAAGTTACTCTAGTTAAAAAGTATGCCGTATATAAGAATTTATAAGTTTAACTTTGAATGCCCTCAAGCATAATAAATGTATGTCCTCTGGGGCAGGAAGAGGTAAAAGGTACAGTCCGCATACAAGCCCAGTGGCCCATCAGGCCGGAGCTTATCCCAGTTTCCATAGCATGAAGCGACTAGGAGTATTTCTACTCCCCCCTGGATGGGATGCTAGTCCATCGCAGGGCTACCCCCAGTAGTAAATTCGCCGGTACCCATTTATACACCTGCAGTGGGTGGATAGAGGCACTATGAGAGTAAAGTAACTTGCCCAAGAACACAAAACACTGCCCTGGCCAGGGCTCGAACCCGGATTGCTCAATCCAGAGTCCAGCGCAATAACCGTTAGACCACCGCGCCTCTCGGGGCACAAAGAGGATAAGTAGTAAATTTTGTTTACTTACACTTTCTCATTGATATCATCATGGGCGAGAATCTTCTGTATCTCCCAAGCTCCACTTGTTAATGGTTTTGGAATGTTGATTCCAGGCTGAAATGAAACAAAGTTTTGTTGGTTCTTTTCTTTGCATTTTATTGACATTCCGAATCAAATAGATATCTAAACAAAATACATTTACATTACTAAGTAGCTAATTAAAACAAATCTACGTAGCTATTCATGTCTAATGATGCCAACAATTACAAGTAATGAAAAAAAAAACAGTGGCTGCAACTACATGTACCTTATTGTTACTATTTTGTGGGACTTAATTTTCACGATTTTTTATGACTTTCAAAAATTGCAAAATTAAAGACCGAAAAAATTTCTTTCATTTCATTGTATTTTTCATGTTTTAAACTGATTTTTTGGCAGAAAGGGGGAAAATTAAGGTGACTGCAAGATTTACTGCAAGACGAATGGCAGGGAAATGAAAATAATAGGTGGAAGACAGAAAAAATAACTGCCTGAGGATTTGTTTTTTGTGGATGTTTTCTTGCTGAAAGACCATGTCTGGTGAACTATTTCACTTTAACATACCCAAAATTCCTGCCCGTAATCAACAAAATTTTGCCTGTTTAATCCCTCAGCTACATCCCTGCATGGCAGTCCACTCTGTCCAGTGTTCCTTTGTTTTCTTTAACCCTTTGACTTTCCAAAATCCTGTTTATCTTGCGCATGCATGGGTATAGGTTTCAAAGATTAGCTACATTACCTAACCTTCATATGGCAATGAAGGTGTTTATAAAAGCGAGCTAATTGAAGTACAGGGCTCTGTAATGTGAAACACATGCTAATTCTCCCAAACTACATTTCTAGGTGATAACCAATACAAACAAAGCTGTAAGAACCTGTGGATTTGTGCTCATCTTGGCTAGGTGGACAAATTTTCCAGCACCTCCAGGCTGTGTAAATGGCCAAAGTGTAATGTAATACGACCCGTCAGCAGAGAACTGAGGAGTAGAGTACTAGACGAGGAAATGAATAGAAAAATTAACAATAAATTCATGATGATTATACAACTTAGACAGTTCTTTTAAATTAATAAATTCATTTTACATGTACATGTAAGCTGAGTTTACAGTGCGACCACACCTTACCCTAGCCACTTACAAACTCCTTTCAATTACAAGTTTACCAATTAGAAAGTGTGATTTTGTTTGATGAATCATCCTCTTGTCACACAAAGGCTAGATTTCTGGTTGTAAATTCATGTCTTTTGTAGGTGCAACCAAAGTGATTTTCTCAGCTTTTTTCTCACAGGTTTACAAATTTTCATTTTCAGGATTAATTTTGTTTGACATAACTACTATGTAGAAAGACGGTTTATCAATTGCTTTGAAATTTGACACTGCTGCTACATCTTGTGTTCACAAGAACTCAATTCATTGTCGCTTCAACTCATCACAGATGTATTGGCATTTGCAAAGTCTATTTGCTACGGATGTTCAGTCTCAAGTGTCGGCTGTTTTCTGGTGTGCCATATATGACTTTGACCAGAGGTCTACCCCTCTTATATATGAAACACTTAGCACAAATACTACTTGAACATTAGTTGCTTCATGCCACAGGTATGAATCACCTTGTGTGCAATTACACTGCATGTTTTACTAGTTTTGGTTTGTTGTGAGGTTTGTATATTATGGTATTAACAAGGACATGTAAAAAGTCATAATGTCATAATCTTGAACTCCCACCTAACCTTGGTCTACAGCTGTAGCAATTCATTTTCATACATGTACTTTTAGACAACTACATGTAGCTCTTTTTCTTCTTTGATATTGTTCAACAACGGCAAAAATTTTGATAAATTCAAATCAACTCTCAAACTTAAGCACTTATCCTTAAACAGGGCTTTTGATAAGAATCGGCACCTACACGAGCTTTTGGTGGGTACAATGTTGTGAATTAATCACCAGCTAAGATTCATGCAGCTCCTTATACAGTAAAGTGAGCTGTCTACAGCTTCTTATAATATCGCTCTCTGAAGAGCAACTATAGCAGAACAGTAACTAACCTTGTCATCAACCCAGCCACCTTGCACTTCAAGATCAGAATTCTGAAAAACAAGTGCAGCGGTCAACACACAGATTAAAATTGAGAAAGTTTACATGCAATATAGGCATTGAGAGTACTGTTCAACATACAAAGAAGCATAAACTTCAAGTGATCTCTCGACATATGGAATGTCACCATGTCTGTTGATCACAACTCGTTTTCTGCAAATCATGTTATTTGCATGCTACTATGACTTCAGGGCTCAATAAACTATTTTTTCCAAAAAGTCCAGTGTAATTATAATTATATTTTAGGTTAGTGTTATAAACTATTTTATTTTTTTTATATAAACTATCAATCAACTGCAAACTTATATTTAAAAGCAAATCTATTAAAAGTACATTGTATCTTACGTTTTACAGTACTTGGCTATAGTGCAAGAGCAGTACACTGTAAGTGCTCATTAACTTCAAGCAACTGTCTTTGTCTTGAATATATAACATAACAGTATTGCATATTACACGGTTACCTCATGATGAAGTTTTTTATTTGTTGTTGACAACTTTTTGACAATATTCTGATGGCTTTCAGCCAATCAGCTGCATTGTCAAGTTCCATGTTTGCTCTCTGGAAGCTGTTAGGGCCACCTCACTTGCATTTTGATTTAAGCTTTCATAAATTGTCAAAAAGATGTCAAACACTTGTTGAGCAACAAGAGTATGGCAAACGCACAGCACAGTAACAAGTATGGCAAAAATGCTTGGATGCTACAAATAGATTACTTTGGGTTGTTCTTGCAACTTTCTCAAATTACTGTGAACTCTGTGTGAAAACAGAGAACTTATCACTGTTTTAGTGAAACTCACCTGTTTGCATAAGGAATAAGGTGACGAAGATGTCAGATCACACTTATGAAGAATAGATTTATTCTGGTCTCGATTTAACCAAGTCACAGTGACAGCTTGCTCTGATGCCCATGCCACATTGACCACATAATGTTCACTGTAAACAAACAAATCACATTATACAATAGCTGAAAGAATTCTTGTGCACTCATTAGTCAAGAGCTATGGTTGATCATGGTGAGAGTATAGGCCATGAAAATGACATCACCTGAAACGCAACACAAGGCAAATTTGGGAAAACTTGAGAAATTGTCACCACTTTTCCAAAACCAAAAGCCAGCAAGTTGTGAAATGTTACATGTAACTGGAACATTCAGGGTGAAATCTCCCACACATGCAATGGCTTCTAGTGTAAAACCGTGATATTAAATATTATTGTGACGACGCATATGTGCGACAACTCAGTAAATATTATTGTTACGTGTATGGCGTCATTTCAATGGAGTATAAGAGTACAGACCACTGAAATACCTGGCCGATTGCTAAATACAAAATACAAATGATTCAAAGTATTTCTTATTAACCAAACATGTCAGGGCTGCTGACTACCAGGAGAATTTGCAAGGTCAGGTCTTGACGGTGTGGATCAAGTTGATACCGTAAAATTCTGTTTATACCCCCTGGGATTATACAACTTCATGACAGTTTTTGGATGGGTTTATAAACAGAGGGGCTTATAAGTGCAACAAAAAAGGCGTTCAGTACTGCCAGCAAAAGGGAGCTTAAGCAACCACGACGACGGCCAGGACGACAATGACCGGAAGTAACTTAAATGTCAGTACGCAAGCGCGACCAAGAAATCTCGTCATCGTGGTCTCGTCGATGATGCCAGAAGGACAAGTTTCACGTCGTCGTCAAATTGAAGAGTTTTATCTCACAGAAGGTGCAGATTTACTCTAATTTGTCCCAGTTTACAACCGGTTGGTCTTTCTATTCTCTTGCTTTGGGTTTTTTATACTCCTCTGTTTAGTTTGATGAACAGAACCAACTTTTCTGAGCATTGCAGTTCTTCCATGCAGATGACAGCTACCAAAACAAACCATGCCGCAGGGAGAGCAACCACACCAGTTAAGTTTATTTACAAAATTTCATGAATGAGTGCTTTTTATAAATTTTCTTGAAAGAAAATAGTTAAGTTACAATACAATATACACTGTACCTTTGGTTTCGGTTATAATGTCAGAAAAATGGAAAGGAACTTGCAGATTAAACCCTTGTTAAAAGCAACGGGCGAGTCAATCAGATTGTGTGTTTACATTACTTGAGCGTCTCGCAAGTTTTGCAAATCTGTTTTCGAAGTGTTTAATTTCAGATAATTGTGCTCCTAAACATAATCTCAAGAAAAATGTGCGAAGCATCCATTAAAAAAAAGGACATTTTTTTCTTGCCAAATGTACAGGCGAGTCAAGAAAATATCAACGCAAATTGGGCAATTCCAGAAAAATTTATATCCGTACACAACGACGGATGGCTTCCATATTTTAACCCCCCCTTGCCTTCAGAAATTCCAAAATGCATTACCCCCCCATGCCCTCTGAATTCCAAAATCGTCAACCCCCCCTCCCGTTCGGAATTTCCGTTTTTTGCCAAGCCCTAAGGATTTACCTTTTGAATTCAACAAGACCTACAGTAGTTTTTCAGTAAAAAAGCGCACAGATTTTTCGACGAAATTTTCTTTCCGTGGTAAGTTTCACGCAACAAAATCTTCTAATGATCGCAGTTTGTACTGGAACTTACAATATAAAAAAGAAACTAAAGACTGACTTTAAACTTATCATTGACTTTTGACCATTTTTAACATTGAAAAGACACGGCAAGTTTTAACGTGATGTTTATTGCCGCGCGTACGCGAGCGGCTTGGCAACACATGTATACGAGGGCATTTTGTCCATAACTTAAGCAATAGGCTGAAAAAAATAAAGATACTTATTGCAAACGAACCTTTTGAATTGTGGGAAACCGGAAAGCGGCTTTAGAAGACAAGGAAACACCAAAAAACACAAGAACCTTCTCGAAACCCTTGAAAACAACTCGACAAACAAAGCTTTTGCGAACTTGGTAACCAAGCTACGAAATCGGGGAGGACTGGTCATTGATAACTACATGTTTGCCAGGTTACTAAGCTATGAAGTTCGAAGCGATGTTTTTCTCCAAGCAGATTTATGGCTTTTATTATCGGGAAATGTCAACTCTTTATTCCAGAAATGTGCATAGGAGTATTACAACATTCATTCAAGCTTGTTCCCTGAATAGGAAAAGGAAAGCCCACAAAATCACTTGTCTGTACCCTCTGGAAATCCCAGATCTGAAACCCCCCGATGCCTTCGGAATTCCAATCGTAAGTACCGCCCCTTTCCTTCGGAATTCCAGTTCAAAGAAACCCCCCTTGCCTTCGGAATTCCAAAAAGCCGTCTGTCGTACTGTACGGATATTTTCTGGAATTGCCCATTATTCTGAAAATTAGGCAAACATTTTTATATGAGTGACATGTCGGAAATTTTCGGAGATGGTTTAAAACTCTTCGTCATCAATGAAATTTAATCCATGACTTAGAAATATTAGCTTTTGTACATCTCTACACGATGCCATTTTCAACAAGGAGAGATACTGTAAGAAGTTTTCAAACGTTGTCGTCCTTGAGCAACTTCTCTGCTTAAGTTTCATAAACCTGCCAAAAATGTCGTTCTCATTCCAGTCTCTCCACGCTTACATGTACTTGACGCCGTCGTCCTCCTGGTCGTCAGGGATGCAAGCTCCCTAATACTTGAAGACCTTATGTCATGTCATACTTATAAAATAAAAACCCGACGTCAGAACTTAACCAACTACAGGTCCAATACTTAGAAAATAAAAAACTGGCATTTAAGGCCTTCTGATTGGCTGATCAAAGCTACTTGGCCCTTTTAGCTGTGCAATAAAAGCATTATTTTAATAACTATAATATTAGTATAGAACTCTTTAAATGCTGTCAACACTTTGGAGGCATGGTGGAAAATTGACAATGGTTGACAGTTTATAACACTAGCTGCTGTAGTATTGCTACTCCCCGTGGATATGTCTTGCCCAATATCACAACACAAAGAACAAGACAGAAACAGCACTGGAATGTACATAAAAACCCGAATTCCTTGAAATGGAAAGCAATGAAACATTAATCATTTTGTCTACCAGTCACTTTCCTAATTGTACATCAGACACTTACATTCTCAAGAAGTCCGCAGGTTCTGGCAACTCAATCTTTTTCTTAGTTTGAAGGTCAATCACATATACAATCACTGTTGGATTTCCATATCCGGGTTTGGGATAAGCAATCTTCCGTATGGAGGTGTAAGCATCAGTTCTGTCACCATACCATGGAAACTGATACCACTTGACTTGAGTGTCATTAAACTGAACATATGCCAGGTATCGTCCCTCAGGAGAGAACCATAGGGCATGGTCGGAGTTCAACACCTCCTCTGTTGAGAAAAGCAAAGCAATGATATGTCTCTATGAGTGACAATGCCACTGTTTTACATCAGGTGAATGAAATGGTCATTAATGTTGTAATTTTATGCTTCAGAGAATATGAAGTACAATTGTACATATCATTGAGCAGCAGTTGATTCAATGGACTAATTCTTTCCTAATTAATTATATAAAAAGCAGCAATGACAAAATATTTGGATACAATTAATGCTTGACAACTGAACAAACAGTAATTGCAAAATTAGTGAATTTGGCTCAAATCATAGTGTATTAAAATCGTCAGTGAATTAAATGGGTTAAAATGTTCATGTCAATTCTAATTAATGATGAACTTTGGAACTACGCAGAGCATGCTGCAAAGGCAATAAGCCATTTCCGAGTTACTTTTGCCTGTGTCAAAACGAGTCTTCGTGTGAAACCATTCGACAATCCATTTGAAAATGAGTTTCACCTGCAAATCCATTTCCGTACAAATCAAACTCATTTTCATTTGCATGGTTTTGAAAATTGAGCAAAAATATTTCATCGTGCATAAATAAAGGTTGTATGTATGTAGGGCAACTCGGAAATAGCCGATTATTATTCAACTATTAAAAGAAATAATGAGAAAATATGTGTTGTGGTTCAAATTTTTCTTTGGTTTAAAATTTTTCAAACCAGTTTGATTTTTAGTTTTCATTGTTTTGTATTGATTATCATAATCTGAAACAAAGGAAAATAAAAATCAAACTGGTTTGAAAAATTTTAAACCAAGGAAAATTTTAAACCACAACATATGCAACTTAGAAATAGCAACACCTGCAAAAGAGGGAACACTGTCTTTCTTTTCGTATAAATGTTCAAAAGGAATATACTTTAACTGTCATGCACTAAACTGTAATGAAGGAATGTTTCATAGAAGGAACATACATGTAATGGTAAAGTGTGTGTGGTGGGGGGGGGGGGGGGGGGAGAAATGATGTCAGTAGTTGTTGTTCAGCTCTTGTCTTGAGTTATTTTTTTCAAAAAACATAACTCTTAGTCGGCGTGAAGACGTATTTGGCTATTAAGTGGGTGGATGGTGGATGGTGGATGGTGGATGTTGGTTGGGTGGATCATTCATGTATGTATTTCACACCAATCAGATTTGGGATTCTATCAAGAACCAATCAAATTGCGGCTTGTATGTATGGATCGTTTTTATGAATAATTTGTTTTCGGTTCAAGGTACGGCCATTTTTGTTTTGTTATAGATTCAACCTTATTGGGCCGTGTTGGTCTGAAGTCTCTATTCCAGTTCTTGATTTTTATGTAGCTTTGGGTGAGAACATTGTGTGTGGGTTCTGAAACCGAAAAGTGTTTGGAAATTTGATGGTGGTGAAGGTGATTCTCTCGGTTTACCGAATCAACTAGTTCAGTTGACGACAGAATATGGGTATAGTATTTGTTGACCACTTTATTTTAAATTTTATGATGTTTTTGAGTAGAATAAATATGTGTATTGAGAACAAATGTTGTGACTTCCATTTTTAATGTCAGTGTTGCAGGTTTGCGCAACGTTTTGTTTTGGTCCCCAAATGGAACAAACTGATGCACTGTGGGTTGTTTGTAAGGGTGTTTAAACTGTTTTCTCTCGGTTAAAAGTATAGCATTAGTAGTTTTCCTAGTAGTAGGAGCTTTGGCTAAGTAATAACACGAGCGACCACAAATCTCTCAAGATTTTCCCCCCAAATTAAGAATAACGTAATTGTAATAGGTCGAGGCATGTGCATTTATTTGGGTTTGAGAGTTGCCAAATAATTGGTATTTTCGTGAGGTTGGAATGTGGCCGGAGACGGTTCGGCGTTTCCTACTTAGGAATAGTAGGACTTCACATGGGCGGTCATGAGTTATTTATTGTACGATCGTTTGAAAAGCTCATGACGTGATGATGTTACAAGGGCACGTTTTGTCTGCTCGGCAAATATTAAATTAGGTGTTTTGACAACGTGGTTATGGCACACCAAGAGAAAATCATCATTTGTGCTGCAAGTGAGGGCCGTAGGAAGGTATAGTAGTCGTTGTGCGAGTCTCGCGTTTCAAGTTTCGCATTGTTGATGGCTATCTTTAGTAGTATGGCGGTGCAATGTGGTTATCTCCGTACCAATGACGTAATGCTTGCAAGTGTTTACGTCGGCCAAATTTATTTTCTTCAGATCTCTGAACTCTGATCTCTGATTGCCACCTTGCCGTGGTGGGGGGGCTTGCGTGCTCCAGTGAGCCTGAGAGCTATGCTGGCTGGACCTCTCGGGGTCCTGTCAGGGTCACCCATGCCAGACAGGTCAAAGGTTAGGGGCCAGACAAAGAGCAATCTACCGGTCCTCCAGGTTTGGGGGTTTTGCACAGGGTTAACAACCCTGTCATATAAAAAGCCTTTGTTACGGAAACAGCAACGTGTAACTTACATGAATCATCTGTGCAGAACGAGCCTCCGGAATCCATGCCATGGGCAGCAGTGAATGCCGAGAGTGAAAACACCAGAAACTCTGCAGGTAATAGGATTCGAATGACTGACAGTGGCCAAAGCCGAAAGGAAGCCGCTGTCACGACAACGGGAGCCGTCAGCGCTAAAACAACTACACTGATTGGCTTTTGGAATGTGCGAACAATGTATGAGCAAGGTAGGATGGCGCAGGTCATTGCTGAAATGAAGCGTTACAAACTTGATATCTTAGGCATAAGTGAGAGTAGATGGACAAAATCTGGGAGAATGAAGACAACAACAGGAGAGACAGTTCTCTACTCTGGGAGAGAAGATGATCTACATCATGAAGGGGTTGCAATCATCATGAAGAAAGGGATGGAAAAGTACTTAATGGAGTGGAAGCCAGTAAACAGCAGGATTATTCAAGCACGATTTAAGGGCAGGCAGACTAACTTGTCCATCATACAATGCTATGCACCTACTAATGACAGCAACGACAGAGATAAAGAAGCCTTTTATGAGCAACTGCAAGCAACACTTGAGAACGTCCATTGTCGAGACCTCCTGCTAGTGATGGGTGATCTTAACGCCAAGGTGGGCTCAGACAATGTGAATTTTGAAAGGGTCATGGGAAGAGAAGGATGTGGAGTGCAGAATGATAATGGAGAGAGGCTGGTAGAATGGTGTGCATTCAACAACATGATCATTGGTGGAACTTTATTCCCGCATCGCAACATTCACAAACTCACCTGGATATCCCCAAATGGGCGGGATCAAAACCAAATAGACCATCTAATGGTTAACAGCATGTGGCGCCGCTCCCTGCTTGATGTAAGAGTAAGAAGAGGGGCTGATGCAGGCAGCGATCACCATCTTGTGACTGCAAAGTTGAGACTGAAACTGAGAGCAGCTGGACGAAACAAACATTGCATCCGTAGATATGACATCAGCAGATTACAAGATCAAAGGACTAAGAATGCTTTTGTCCTACAGCTGAGGAACAGATTCCAAGCTTTAAGTAACATAGACGAGCAAGACAATGAAGACGAAGACACTGTAAACCAACAGTGGAAGCAAGTCAGGAACATCTTTGATGAAGCAAGTAAAACCTGTCTGGGGATGCAAAAGACTAGAAAAAAGAAAGAATGGATTACACCAGACACGTGGCAGGTTATCGAGGAGAGACGCCAGCTGAAGAAGAAGATAAACGACAGCAGATCAGCCAGACTCCGAGAGAAGTATAGAGTGGCTTACACAGAAATCAACAAGCGTGTCAAGAGAAAGATCCGAACTGACAAAAGGGCATATATGGAAGAACTAGCAAAAGAAGCAGAGGAAGCGGCGCAAAAGGGAGAGCAGAAGAATGTCTATAAAGTCACTAAACTGATCTGTGGAAAATATAATGGCATCAGAAATGTCCCCATACGAGATAAACAAGGTCAGCTCCTCACCTCTGAAAAAGACCAAGAAGCACGCTGGGTAGAGCATTTCAAGGAAGTCCTCAACAGACCACCACCAGAAGAGGAGCCTGATATTCCAGAAGCTGAGGAGGACTTAGATGTTGACACTGGGCCACCGAAGAAAGAAGAGATCATTGCAGCCATCAAATCCCTAAAAAACCACAAGGCACCTGGCAAAGACCGCCTCAATGCTGAGCTGTTCAAGGCAGACGCTGTGACCACTGCAAATATCTTACAACCACTTTTTAACACCATATGGGACAGAAGGAAAATTCCTGATGACTGGAATCAGGGTATCATTATCAAGATACCAAAGAAAGGAGCTCTCTCTGAATGTAGCAACTGGCGTGGCATTACACTATTATCCACCCCTAGCAAGATCTTAGCGAAAGTCATCATGAAGCGCCTATCACTGGCTGTGGACGATAAACTCCGCAAGGAACAGGCCGGTTTCAGGAGAGGAAGGGGTTGTATCGATCATATTTTCACGCTGAGAAATATTATTGAACAGAGTACTGAATGGCAGCGAACTCTCTATGTCAACTTTGTAGACTTTGCCAAAGCCTTCGACAGTGTGCACCGGCACAGCCTCTGGAAGATATTACGAGCGTATGGAATCCCCTCCCACCTTGCTGAGATCATCAAAAGCTTCTATGACAACTTTACCTGCTGTGTTGGTGATGGTGACATCTTATTTGAAGTTCACACTGGTGTCAGACAGGGGTGTGTCATGTCCACATTGCTTTTCAACCTTGTTGTGGACTGGATCATGCATCGCACCACTGAGGACCAGATCAGGGGCATCAGATGGACGCCTTTCTCTTACTTGGAAGACCTGGATTACGCTGATGATCTAGCCTTACTATCACACACCCACACGCACATTCAAGAGAAGACGCAACGCCTCAACACCTTTGCTAAGCAAGTTGGCCTTACCATCAGCAGCAAGAAGACTGAAATTATGGCGCTGAACACCACCAACACGCGACCAGTCCAGATTGATAATGAAGAACTTCCATACACAGACAGATTTACCTATCTCGGCAGCATCATCAGTAGAGATGGAGGAACTGACCTGGACATCCAGAGCCGTCTCAACAAGGCTAGGAACTCGCTCAACATGATGAATAAGGTATGGCGCTGCTCCACTTACAGTACTTGTACCAAGCTGAAGCTCTATCACAGCTGCGTCCTCACAACCCTTCTGTATGGTTCAGAATGTTGGCGTTTAACGGAGAAGGATCTAACAAAACTCTCCACATTTCACACCAAGAGCCTTCGGCGTATTTTACGCATCTTTTGGCCTAATGTAATCTCAAATAAAGACCTCTTTGAACGGTGTGGAACTGAACCAATGGCTACCATCCTGATGAGGAGACGCTGGAGGTGGATTGGCCACGTCACTCGCCAAGAAGCCTCCATTGCAAGAACCGCTATGCACTGGACGCCAGAAGGAAAACGAAAGAGAGGTCGCCCCAAGATCACATGGCGACGGACGATTGAGAAAGAAATAAAGGAGATGGGGAAGACCTGGGAGGGCATCAAGTTCATGGCAAGGGACCGCCAGATGTGGAGAGAACACGTTGCTGCCCTACATGCCACTTAGGCGTAAAGGGCATGAGTGAGTGAGTGAGTCTGAACTCGCCTCGATGAAACAGCCAAAAGATTCACTTCAACTGGCTAAACCGACAAAAAATAGTCGCAAAATTGCAAAAAAATTAGCGACCGTCGCTTCTGGCGAAGTAAACATGCAAAGTAAACATTATCTTGTTTGTCACGTACCGAAAGTGAAAGCTGCAACGTCAGCGCATTCCATGGCTGACGCAATACCTTTTTAGTGTATTTAATATTCCCAATGCAAAGCGGTTGCAGTTACGTTTACTCATAGGCAAAAGAAAAAAAGACAGACAGCTTTTTGGTAGTCTCCTTTGAAGCCGTTGTTTGGGCTCGTCACGCAAAAAACAACGGCTGAAAAGAAGACTAGCTTTTTGGGTGTGCAGTCAAGCGTGGCACACAACTTCATCGAAAGCTATTTTTAGCATGGCCGTGGGAATATCGGTACTGATGATGTTACGCTTACAAGTTAGAGCACGTTTCTGCTTCTGGTTGCGAAATTAAAATTGTACCAGTCCAAGTAAAATCGTCACGTGGTTTGACCGAAATGCACTGGTGACTAGAGTTGTTTGTTTCTCGCGTTCGTCGAAAGAAACACGTACTTGCTTGCAGAAAGGTTTCTGTTTTATATTGATGATGAAAATAACGGAGCCATTTCAGAAACCCGAGAATACTCTGTTCTTGTTCCATCTGGCTATTCGTTTGCAATTTCTGGGTCAATTTGGCTTTCTTAGAGAGCGTGTTTGCGATTTTGTGATCATGTTTACGGTAAATGTTGTCAACAGTTTTCAATCTATGTTCTGATCATGATGTACTTAGCGGTTTTCTTTCGGCTTGGAATGAAAGGGGATGGATAATTAAACATCAAGGTAACCTTAAAAGTGACTACCAGATATTTTTTCTGTTTACTTTTGAAGAAATTACTGACCTATTTATTGTCTTCAACGGTATGGTTCGATCGATCAGTTGCACACCATAGTCATATTTACAAGGGAAAGCAGCCTAATTTTAGAACATTTGCACAATTTCTTTTTAAATTGTTTTTGAGTTATTTTTCCAAAAGTAGCTCTTAGTGGGCACGATAGACCGTGCACATGAACCATGCACAAATAGCTCAACCCATGAAATAGACCATCCCAACAGGACTAACACCCAGTTCTACCTTAAGCCACCCAATCAATTGAAAAAATAACTCCTGCACGCTTAGCGTGCCTATGTTTAGAAATTTGCAAACAGTACTGATGTGCGATGTAAACATTTAAATGAAAACTAAAGACAAAGTTTATTACAAGTAAGTACTGGTAGTTACTTGACGGAAAGCATCAGTGTAGAAAAATAATTATTTAGCACAACATGATCTGATTACCTTGATAAACCCAATCTGGGATTCCATTGAAGATCTTATGTTCTATGCCACTGTCAGTCAGCTGTATAACAGATGATCTTGGTGCAGTCATGTAATAAATATTGTTGTTATATACAAAGACCTAAAGATAGCAGCAGCAAGCTTAGAAACACACTAATTAAGTCAGCATCAAAAATAGTTTATTTCACTGACATGGCCCACAAAAAGCACCGGCCAGTTTGATCTACTGACATTACTCGGCAATGCAGGCTAGTTTTTTTTCCCTTAAATTGACAGAAGTAATTACATGTAGTACATGTTAATATCAAATCTTTCAAACAGTTGGTTTCTCTTCTCAAACCAGCTGCCTACTTTGTGACCGTGAACGGGAAAACGTACCTTAACGCTTATCCGTTAAACGGGTAAAAACTAACGGATAGCTAACGGATAGTTAACGGCCATTAAAGCGTTGTAACGGTTTGCGCTAACGCTCTAACAACTAACTAGTTGTGCCTAACGGATCATGAAACCAGGTAAATAAAACTGTTGGTCCGGAGCGATCTGTGGTCATAGACAAAAACACTAGATCTGTGGTCATAGACAAAAACACTGTAAACGAAAGAACGCCCTTCCCAAGGGTTTACGCATCGCTGATTGCTCCCCAGGGGGGCAACGAACAATAACGTCAATGCAACTTATTAGAATTCTGCGAACCTTGCAAAAATCCATCATTCTCTGAAGAAGACCGCAGAAGGCGATCAAAAATTTAGAGTATCCCTTTTTATATTTTTAGATCTGTTTAAACCGTTTATATTTTTTAAGATCATGAAACCGTTCTAACGTTTTGTCCTAATGCTCTAACGGCTACAGTGTAGCTGGCTATGCCTAACGGATGATGAAAAATGTTCTAACGGCTGGGAAATTTGTTCTAACGGATGGCTGGAGCCATTAAACGGTTGAGAAAAAAATCTAACGGATACTGTTTAAGTGTCTAACGGATGTTGACCCGCTACATTACCCGTTTAATGGATGCTAATTTTTTCTAACGGCTTTGCTACCCGTTCTAACGGATACAGAATTTCTTGTAACGGTTACGCTTTCCGTTCTAACGGTCTACAGTTAACGGCTAACGGATACAGAATTTTTGCTAACAGCTACATTTTCTGTTCTAACGGTTGAAAGCCAACGCCTAATGGTTAGGCTAACGCCTACTGTATAACACTTTTGGGAAAACGTTCTAACGGATGGCTAATGGATGCTAGGCTTTGCCCATTTAACGGATAAGCGTTAAGGTACGTTTTCCCGTTCACGGTCACAATTTTCTTGAACCTCTTGCAGCGGAATAAGAAGTACATGTACTTGGATGTCTTAACTATTAAATACATTAATTTTGTGTACATAAACCAGAGTTAGGGACAGACCGTTTTTTTTTTTGGAGGGGGCCGATTGAAATATTTTTTTCAAGGCTAACAACTTTTTTCATGTCTGCAAACAATTTATTGGCTAAGGGCAAATTTCTGCTTTTGCAAACATTTTTTTGTCAGGATTTTTCATCCCCCCCCCCCCCCCCCTAAAAATAACAGTCTGTCCGTTAGGCCATGGTGCTAGCTAATGAGCCTTTGATTCCTAGGATTAGAATGGATTGAAAGCTCTTAACTCCCAGAAGGTCTTTCAGAGAACTCATGCCCCATGCTTCACAACAGAGTGAAAGAGAAGAGACAGGGAGAAATGAGCTTAACAAAGGCTATTCGCCTTAAAAGCTTTTCTTTATATTTTATTGAATAACTAGAAAATGTACAGTTTTGGGAAAGAAATTAATATACATGTCAGAACTTAAAACTTAAAAAACCTCAATCAGGGTGCATATAAGAAAATGCAGATAAGCCTTTGGGCAAGTTGGAACTCAATCAGGGTGCATATAAGAAAATGCAGATAAGCCTTTGGGCAAGTTGGAACTCAATCAGGGTGCATATAAGAAAATGCAGATAAGCCTTTGGGCAAGTTGGAACTCAATCAGGGTGCATATAAGAAAATGCAGATAAGTCTTTGGGCAAGTTGGAACCATAGTGTGGTAGTCCAATGGCCGGTTCTGATTGGCCTAATACTAAACATCTTCCAGTTAACAAGTCAAAATCTGAACAATTAAACCAAAGTAATAAATAAATTCCACTTGGACTGCACAATAATTATATCAGACAGGACTTCCCTTACACACTTTTAATTGCAAATGAGCTTGTTTCTAACTAAAATGTCAATCAACCCACCAAAGAGTGTCCATTTTCATCCCACGAAGCATATTGTATTTTACTTGGATCCTGTCCCTGCTCCTTAGGTTTGATTTGCACTGTGTCTCTGCAACAGAAGACAACAATATTTCCTCACAAAAATTGGGTTTTACATTAAACACAGAGGGTTTAAGGTTGAATTTTACATGTAAATAAATGCACCTGGTATTATATATACCTGTACATGTTTTTATACCATGCCAATCATTATGGGAAAGTTGTTATTCGATGGTAGTAAGCAGAATAAGCAGAATAAACAGGGTTCTAAGCAGAATAAAAAAATGTTTTGAAATGAGTCACGGCAGTGTTGATCGAAATACGTTTTTAAGTTAAAAAGTGGAAATAAAGCAACATTTACAAAATTAATGTAGCCCTGTTCAGTGCTGTCATCCAGCAGAGGGGGGCTTCTATCCGGGGGGCTTATAAACGGATGTATTTTTTTGCTTCCAGGTAGAGGGCCTTAATAACCGGGGGGGGGGGAGGGGGCTTATAAGCGAGGGGGCTAAGCTGTATAACCAGAATTTTACGGTATATATTGCATCCTGCATCAAAGGCTCATATTGCATCATATATTGCACTGCACTCTTCTTCCTGACAAAATTTTGTTAGCAACAGCATTCATTTTGATTTTGGAGTCCCAAACTTTTTTTGGAGTCCATTTTTTCTTGTTTATTTATCAAATGTCCCGGGTTTTTTGCTTAATAAACATGTTTGACAAGTAAATTTTGTTTATTAAACAAAAAAGACGCCATTTTCTAGTTAATAGACAAAAAAGGTGGTATTTTTTGTGTATTAATCAAGAAACTTTTGTGTATTAATCAAGAAACCTTTGTTTATTAAACAGGAAATGCGCGAGTTTTGTTTATTAAACAAAAGTTTCAAAACATTTTGCGAACACGAAATTTTATCTCTGGCCGCCATTACGGACGAAAATATCGAAAGCGAAAACAACGCTACGGAGGAAGCACCATTTTTAAAACCTCTATAGTAGAAGTCTCTTTTGCTAAATCTTTCCACTTAGGGATATCTAAAGGCATGACTTCTTTTTATTACAAGGAGAATCTTTGTCAAAATCTTCGACTACGCGGCGCGATCGACTGCCATGCCGTGAACGAGCTGCAGTGGCTCGATGGTCAAGTTTGAGTTAAACTTGAAGCGAAAATAAACCCTTTTCATTTGCTTAGTTCACAAAATTAAAAAGAGAGAGATAAAGGGGGAGGAAAAAAAGGGACAATTGTCTGACTGAAGAAAGAACGGTGCATTTGAATGCCAGAACCATGGGTCATAACATCCGTTTTTGAACGCGACGAAACAAACATCTTTCAAACTTTGGTCAACACGGTCCCATGAAATTCTGCACTTAACTGGCTTAATTTTGCGCCGAAACAAGAAACAAGAATTGAAGGAATAGATGTATCATTATGAAAAGGAAAACTTTGATCGAAAGATTTGCCTTCTGTATGCTCTGTTTGGCTATCTAACCTTATCCTGAAAATCGTTTCTAAATTTTGTGCAGTTTGTGGGCAAGCTGCTAAAGTTAGAGCTTTTTTTCAAGACAACAGAAACAGGAGATTCAAATGAGCACCACCTAAAGCGGTCTTAAGCTGCAGATAATCTTTTGTCATTCGGTGCATGATGATATTAATTTGTACACGACGAAATGAACAACAGCGCCGTCAAATCGATTCTCACGCCAGACCCGAAAACAAAATTACCACCGCCAAAAACTGAATTACTTTCGGCGCCATCTTCAAAACTTGGTGCCTAATTCTCTACAAAAACTCGCAAGACTACAAAAAATTGCGAAGTTCATTCGAATTAAGCGCAGTTTTATTCAAGGACTGTATTTCATCAGAAATATGAAGCGACGGCAATCTTTTTTTTGCGGGTGTGCTACGTGTTTGGACAGGGGGCATTTTTGATTATTAAACAAAACGTTTATAACATTTTACTGTCGCGGAATTTCAGCCACGATCGCGGTAGAGATAACACGTCAAGAAAATATCGTTATGCCATGACAAGGAGAATGAAGATTCGTAAGTTCACTTGAAAATAGTCATTGTGAAAATCGTTTTAACTTCTCGTAGCAAGTCCTTTTACTCAAAGTGTTTTGCAATGAAGTTTGAATCGGGATCCTTATTTACAAATGCCAAGCAGCACGTCCGAGTAATTAGTTAAATCATTGCTAAACATAAACACGAGCTTAATCTACTACAGAAACTCTTTAAACGTTCAGAATACTCTTATTAGTGTCGTTTTGTTGGGTGCAGAAAGGACAGAGTTCCGTTGCTAGAAGCGAACTTAACTCCATGAGCGTAATTGTAGATCTCGTTCGCGCCAAACTAGTACTTTGCGCGGGAAAAAAAATTCTGACAGCTTTTCAGACTAAAATCAAACACAGAATTGAAAACACAGCTTTCTAGCATCAATTTTCTACTTTTAATTAATGGTAATATTAAGAAATCGATTAAGAGAACAAAAAACGCCTGATCTTACCTTCAGTAAGAACAGTCACAGTAACATCCAGAGCCACGAATAATAAAGCTTATCTGCCATCAAATCCATGATACAACCTTTTATATAAAGCTCAATTTGCTCCTCAAAGATTGCTCTTTAGAGTAGAATCTCAGCTCGCCTTCGAATAGTCCAGTGATTTGAAAAGCTGGAACACACTCGATCTCAAACTTGCACACACTGTTCCGCGGCTAGGCACCTATATCAGTCTCTGGCAATCTAGAAAGCCTTGCTTGACAAGATGTCGAGACGAAATACATTTTCCAACCGAAATGATTTTCAAATTCGCTGTTGTTTTTCAGTTTCGTACCGAAAATAAACCTGAAAAGCCACATTTTGGAAAAATTTTTCGCCGCACGTGTCGCTGAAAAGTTAAATCGATCCAACGGTGTGAAACTACCGTATTTGTAGTTGACAGCCTTATGACTGACTCTTGATCGTAGCATGCACTATTTTTTCATTTAAGAGTTTTCCACCATCGCGGTCGTCGTAATAACCAGCTGGCTAGACGTCGACACTTACAGAGCTTCGATTCTATCTTCAGGCTTATCTTCAGGCAAACTGTCGAAAATGGCTCATGCGAACAAGGCACGTTGGCCGATCAAGGTGCGTCCATGGCAACCAATCACAAAGGTCGCCGTCAAAATTATGTCCAATCGTACAGACGTACACTGCAAACCTGTCACTCGCAATGTGTTGACGAAGCGCTGGCATTTATCGACAGGAAGCCAGTTGAAATTCACGTCTGCCCTCGCCGGTATAAAAATTACGCGACAGTGTAAATCGGGGATAAATTTGCACGCGCCCGTCAGGCCCCAGTTGTTCAAAGGGTGGATAACGCTATCCACCGGATAAATCGCTATCCAGCGGATAAGTGTTAGCAAAACAAACTACACTGTCCACTGGATAGCGATTTATCCGGTGGATAGCGTTATCCACCCTTTGAACAACTGGGCCAGGAGTTTATGGATACTATTAAAACTTGTATGCGTGGTTCTGCCAGCTGAGCTAAGGCCGTGAAGAAAACCGCACGAAAATCAAAAACATCGTCGCAGAACAGCTTCACTATCGGATCAGCAAGTGTGAACTAGCGAGGTTTCCAACATGTTCTAAGTACTTGAAATTTGTGACCCTCCTCGGCAAAAACAGGTAAAACGGTGATGACACAGGCACGCTAGTTTGACACGCTAAACAAAAGAAAAGCGTGCCACAACGCACGGCTCGTTAATTTATTTTTTGTTCCATATGGCACGGAAAAAAAACAAAGGAACGTGTTCATTTTAACAAAGAAGTTTGTCAGGATTTGGAAAACAAAAAAGCGAGCGAAATGACACGCTAAGCGAGCGAAATACAAACGGTGTCGAAATGCACTCTGCGAAATATTTCAATCCTTCGAATGGTTTCCACTGTTTTCAGACCGCTAGACATACCGGCAGCAGTGTAACGCAACTTTACATACACGAAAATGGCTTTTCGTTTTCGAACGGACTTCCGTTCGCTAGCCGTTTGTCATCTTGTACACAGAAGCTTCACTCGTTTGAACGGCTACAACGTGAGGAGAAAATGAAGGTAGCGAAATCTTTCCTGCACCGAGGTTTTTTCTCTTAAGATTATCTCAGTGTGAATCTACGCCCGAATGTAAACAAAGGTCGCAATGATGTTTTACGTTATTTCAAGGAAAATAGAAGTCGAAGCGAAACTTTTAAAGTTAGAGGAAGTTGAGGCGAACAAGTAAACGGACAATCACGACAGGCTACTTAATTGTTTACATGACAAACTCCAGACGTGAAGGTCACGCTTTTGTCGTGCTTTCTTGACCTTTCATCACGGTTAGGTTATCGCCGAATTGATTTTTGCTTAAAAATCTACGTATGTGCAAGGTATAAGTGCTCGGCAAATGTTTGGATATTTATTAATTCTTTCATCTTTGCCACACCGAATTGATAGACAAGAAGCCAAAACAAAACAAGTTTCATTCATCGAGTGATTTTTTTTGCGCAACATTTGCATAAAATCAACTTTGTCGGCAAAGAGAAAACACATTCCTCGTGAATAAATTTCACTGAATACTTGATCTTCTGTGAAAGTTTTATTTTATCTTAATGAACAATCGCCAAGTTAAGAAACAAACTTTTAATATGGTCGTTTTAATTTTTGTTCGTGTTCGTTTTTTACCACCAGCATTCCAGCATGGCGGGAGAAGTTGTCGTCACGAATATAGCTTCTGAAGTTTTCCATCGCTGTGAAGCTCAACATACCGTAAACAAGAAAAATGGCCCTTCAAACCAGAATCCTGCTTTTAAGGCTAGCACTGAACACGGATAGAACTTTTTTTTCGAGGAGGATGACACCGGTGTGAGTTCTTTCGGAGACCCAGACATCCTGTGTAAACAAACAACTTGTCAATGTTTAATTCTCATTACATGTAAACACGGAGTTCGATACGACGAATGATAGGAGTTCGCTTGTTCTGTTTTGCGTAACAGTTAAACTCCAGTTTTGAATAGCATAACAAATATACTTGAAAGTTTTTCTTCCTTCAGTGTAGTTTTGAATACAAAAGGTAGTTCGTTCACACTTGCCGATCCGATAGTAAAGCTGTTCTGTGACCATGTTTTTGATTTTCGTGCGATTTTCTTCACATACATAAACTCCTGACCGGCGCGTGCAAATTTATCCCTGATTTACACTGTCGCGTAATTTTTATACCGGCGAGGGTAGACGTGAATTTCAACTGGCTTCCTGTCGATAAATGCCAGCGCTTCGTCAACACATTGCGAGTGACAGGTTTGCAGTGTACGTCTGTACGATTGGACATAATTTTGACGGCGACCTTTGTGATTGGTTGCCATGGACGCACCTTGATCGGCCAACGTGCCTTGTTCGCATGAGCCATTTTCGACAGTTTGCCTGAAGATAAACCTGAAGATAGAATCGAAGCTCTGTAAGTGTCGACGTCTAGCCAGCTGGTTATTACGACGACCGCGATGGTGGAAAACTCTTAAATGAAAAAATAGTGCATGCTACGATCAAGAGTCAGTCATAAGGCTGTCAACTACAAATACGGTAGTTTCACACCGTTGGATCGATTTAACTTTTCAGCGACACGTGCGGCGAAAAATTTTTCCAAAATGTGGCTTTTCAGGTTTATTTTCGGTACGAAACTGAAAAACAACAGCGAATTTGAAAATCATTTCGGTTGGAAAATGTATTTCGTCTCGACATCTTGTCAAGCAAGGCTTTCTAGATTGCCAGAGACTGATATAGGTGCCTAGCCGCGGAAGAGTGTGTACAAGTTTGAGATCGAGTGTGTTCCAGCTTTTCAAATCACTGGACTATTCGAAGGCGAGCTGAGATTCTACTCTAAAGAGCAATCTTTGAGGAGCAAATTGAGCTTTATATAAAAGGTTGTATCATGGATTTGATGGCAGATAAGCTTTATTATTCGTGGCTCTGGATGTTACTGTGACTGTTCTTACTGAAGGTAAGATCAGGCGTTTTTTGTTCTCTTAATCGATTTCTTAATATTACCATTAATTAAAAGTAGAAAATTGATGCTAGAAAGCTGTGTTTTCAATTCTGTGTTTGATTTTAGTCTGAAAAGCTGTCAGAATTTTTTTTCCCGCGCAAAGTACTAGTTTGGCGCGAACGAGATCTACAATTACGCTCATGGAGTTAAGTTCGCTTCTAGCAACGGAACTCTGTCCTTTCTGCACCCAACAAAACGATCACTAATAAGAGTGTTCTGAACGTTTAAAGAGTTTCTGTAGTAGATTAAGCTCGTGTTTATGTTTAGCAATGATTTAACTAATTACTCGGACGTGCTGCTTGGCATTTGTAAATAAGGATCCCGATTCAAACTTCATTGCAAAACACTTTGAGTAAAAGGACTTGCTACGAGAAGTAAAAACGATTTTCACAATGACTATTTTCAAGTGAACTTACGAATCTTCATTCTCCTTGTCATGGCATAACGATATTTTCTTGACGTGTTATCTCTACCGCGATCGTGGCTGAAATTCCGCGACAGTAAAATGTTATAAACGTTTTGTTTAATAATCAAAAACGCCCCCTGTCCAAACACGTAGCACACCCGCAAAAAAAAGATTGCCGTCGCTTCATATTTCTGATGAAATACAGTTCTTGAATAAAACTGCGCTTAATTCGAATGAACTTCGCAATTTTTTGTAGTCTTGCGAGTTTTTGTAGAGAATTAGGCACCAAGTTTTGAAGATGGCGCCGAAAGTAATTCAGTTTTTGGCGGTGGTAATTTTGTTTTCGGGTCTGGCGTGAGAATCGATTTGACGGCGCTGTTGTTCATTTCGTCGTGTACAAATTAATATCATCATGCACCGAATGACAAAAGATTATCTGCAGCTTAAGACCGCTTTAGGTGGTGCTCATTTGAATCTCCTGTTTCTGTTGTCTTGAAAAAAAGCTCTAACTTTAGCAGCTTGCCCACAAACTGCACAAAATTTAGAAACGATTTTCAGGATAAGGTTAGATAGCCAAACAGAGCATACAGAAGGCAAATCTTTCGATCAAAGTTTTCCTTTTCATAATGATACATCTATTCCTTCAATTCTTGCTTCTTGTTTCGGCGCAAAATTAAGCCAGTTAAGTGCAGAATTTCATGGGACCGTGTTGACCAAAGTTTGAAAGATGTTTGTTTCGTCGCGTTCAAAAACGGATGTTATGACCCATGGTTCTGGCATTCAAATGCACCGTTCTTTCCTCAGTCAGACAATTGTCCCCTTTTTCCTCTCCCTTTATCTCTCTCTTTTTAATTTTGTGAACTAAGCAAATGAAAAGGGTTTATTTTCGCTTCAAGTTTAACTCAAACTTGACCATCGAGCCACTGCAGCTCGTTCACGGCATGGCAGTCGATCTCGCCGCGTAGTCGAAGATTTTGACAAAGATTCTCCTTGTAATAAAAAGAAGTCATGCCTTTAGATATCCCTAAGTGGAAAGATTTAGCAAAAGAGACTTCTACTATAGAGGTTTTAAAAATGGTGCTTCCTCCGTAGCGTTGTTTTCGCTTTCGATATTTTCGTCCGCAATGGCGGCCAGAAATAAAATTTCGTGTTCGCAAAATGTTTTGAAACTTTTGTTTAATAAACAAAACTCGCGCATTTCCTGTTTAATAAACAAAGGTTTCTTGATTAATACACAAAAGTTTCTTGATTAATACACAAAAAATACCACCTTTTTTGTCTATTAACTAGAAAATGGCGTCTATTTTGTTTAATAAACAAAATTTACTTGTCAAACATGTTTATTAAGCAAAAAACCCGGGACATTTGATAAATAAACAAGAAAAAATGGACTCCAAAAAAAGTTTGGGACTCCAAAATCAAAATGAATGCTGTTTAGCATATTTTCTATGGCATGGTATAAAATAGTTATTCATCACTTTCTTGTGGTATACATACACCTTATTCGATAGTTAAGCATATAATACGTGCAGATATTTTGCGAGTTGAGTAGTAAAAATACGAGCAATGAGCAAAATGTCCGCTCCTGTTATTTGTTAAATCATCAAATAAGGGATTTATTATTCCACTAATAAAATAAAGTTTTGTTCGGCCATTTTGTCTCTTCGCTTTCAGTCCGTATTTTTGCCCTGTTCTACAGTGTAATAACGTGGCATATTTTGCGCGTTCTTTTGCCCTGATATGGTAAAACGGCGCAATAGTGGAATAATAACATGGAATACCCCACTTGTCACTTGTATTTTCTCAAGGTATACACAATATACAAGGGTTACTACTTATTTTGATATGAGGCAATACATACTTTGCTTGAAGATCATAAACATGATACTCTGCAAAGAAGGAATATCTATATTGCTGAAACAAAAGAAAGAACATAAGTTATTAAATAAAAAAGCCAGAAACACTATTTATATGAACTGATGAACACAATAACAAGACATTTCAGTTTTTTTGTGATATTTGGTGCATGTAAACACTAACATAAAATCATTGTGCAATAAACTTGACAAACAAAAATTAAATTTATCATGACTACTGGTATGACTGGGAGGCGCGGTGGCCTAATGGTTAGTGCGCTGGACTCCGGATCGGGCGGTCCGGGTTCGAGCCCTGGCCAGGGCACTGCGTTGTGTTCTTGGGCAAGACACTTTACTCTCATAGTGCCTCTCTCCACCCAGGTGTATAAATGGGTACCGGCAAATTTACTGCTGGGGGTAACCCTGCGATGGACTAGCATCCCATCCAGGGGGGAGTAGAAATACTCCTAGTCGCTTCATGCTACGGAAACCGGGGATAAGCACCGGCCTGATGGGCCACTTGGCTCGTATGCAGACTTTTACTGGTATGACTAATATTCAGAGCATAGAAATGAAATCAATGAGACAAAATAAATGATTGAAATCCAAGTTTTCAAACAAAAACTTATCACAGATGAGTGTAATTTGTCAAACTTATACTCTGCATGTATAGAATGAGATCACAAATGCATTATATATTTGATATAAAAAAAATTGAAATGCAAAATGCAGCTTACGTGTTTTTCATGTTTTGTGAAGAGAATATATTTTCTATCAGGTGAAAACCAGTGTCGATTAATCCCAAGCTCTCTCTGAAAAAAACGAAAACATTCTAAGCCAGGTACATGTACATGTACATACATTATGATTTATCACTTTCAAAAGTTAACAAATTGACCACATGTTTCTATGGTCTACATTCTCGTAGATCACAGAAATGAGTGAAGCCATGAGTGGAACCAGAGATGGTTACTTAAGGCAAGTAGTTTCACTGTAAAGTTCTAATTTGGTTTTATACATTCAATGACACTGAAAATTTACTGGTGAATTTGATTCAAATTCAAGTCAGAATTGAGGCTGTTGAATGTGTGGGCAATTTTGACCCAAATGCTCCAGTCCCCAGGGGGGGGGGTACTCGAAGTATACTTGAGAGGGGGGGTCCCACTGAGCTTCATATTGCAAACCCCCCAAAAAATACACATTCACAAATCTTAGACCCACAAAAATACCTGGCATCAAAATTTCCAATCCCCAAAAATACAAGACTTAATATAAACGGTTTTCCAGAACACAAATCGCTGAAAAAAAGTTTGAACGAATGTTTTTCTGATCCACTGATCACAACGAAAACCGGAAACGCAAAGTTCGCTTGGAGATAAGACGAAAAAAAATACGAGTATTTTTTAAGAACAAAAAAATATGTGACAGATCACTTGATCCCCCCAAAATACCGAATACCGAACGTGTAAATTTTCAACCCAAGAAAATATGTCAGACCCACCCCCACCCCCCCACCCCTGTCATGTATACTTTGAGTACCCCCCTGGGCTTCAGTCAACACTTAAGGTGGTGGCAAACGAGGACAAAATGTTGGGGACACAAACGTTTCCCTGTTTGCCTGTGCGCGCAGTGTTTTCCCGTTTGCGTGGCATGGACACAATACAAATGTTTTGTGTCCCGCTTGTTTGCCCACACAAGAAACATCATGAGCAACAATGTGTCCTTGTTTGCCACCACCTTAAAACAACTAGCTGGATCCTGGTTCTGGAACAGCTGTGACAATTTCTCAACTTTTCTGAAATTTGTCAACAGTTTGTTGCTGCACTGGCCTGGGCAGCATGGAACAGTTAGTAACCTGGACACACATTAATGTAACCCAGGTTCAATTCTGTGCAGAAATCATATGCAGCTTGAGATTGTTAATACATGTACCATCTTTCCCTTTTACTCTCTCACTGATCATGATGGCTTTCCTCTGTAGAGACTATGATTTTCCTCTCTCCCCAAAACCAACATATCCATGGAGTGGAGCCCATCCATCTACAGTTAAATGCTCTCTAGACTAAAGCAATTATAATTTTTTCCAATGAGATTATTATTATTATTATCACATGCAAATCAATGGTTTGCCTTATTTTGTTAAAATAATGTATTAAGTCTTTTTAATTAATAACCTTTTTGTCAGCATCTAGTATAACATCTGATGTTCCCTTTGCTACATCTTTTAACACCAATCCATCATGTCCAGAAGTAATATACTCATCATCTGAAATAATTATTGTTGACAATTATTTCATGAGTGCGCATTGGATATGAGTTGCCTACGTATAACTACATGTATATCTTATATCCAATAAGTGCAAGTCAAGTGGAATAATTATTGTTTTATTAAAAACACCCAAATAATTGCAACATTTTGAGCTCTCTGATGCATACACCTACCACATTTGTAGTAGATGGTATATGAGCTCATATGTACCATAATGGCTTGTAAACCAATCAAAGCTCAGGAATTGCAATGTACCAAGGCTACGTGCAGTTTTTAATAAACAATAGTTACAAACTTAACTTCAGTAAACAAGTAAACTATGAAGACCTGTATTGATCAACAGCAAACCAGCAAATAAAGTTACATGTAAATGTACAACACAAATAACAAAAATACCCTCCCCTCTCCGGAAAAAAAGTCACTGAATAATAAATTAATAAAAATAATTTCAAACATAAATTTTAATTTAAATTAATACAGTAATTGATGCCACTGACAAAACTTTTCAATACAGTGTAGACATTCAAATGGTTGCTTTCTATAAGTACAGTACAGTTCATGTGGCCAGCCCACAACCATAGTTGTCAAACATATTTTCTCAGTTGAAATGTTAGTGTTGTAAATTGCATTTATTTATGACAGTTTTAAAAATGAAAGAGTCTTTTAGGTGCACATAAATGAAAACTAACCTGATATCCAGTTACATGAATACGTTGAAGGAGAAAATCGACCACTAAAGATATCTTCAAAGGTAAATCTGTTTGAACTTCTGGCTATTTTATTAGGAAATGGTCCACCTTTCCCTGCAAGAGACAAAGAGGAAATAGTACTTCTGCACCAAGTCAAATGTTCCCTTTTTAAATTACAGTGTACAGTGTACATGATTGTATGGATTTTAATTCTGAACACAAACTTTAAACATTGTGAAGTACCTTATTCAATTTCTTGGTGTGTTAATTCCCTTGCCCTGGAATTGAAATCTGGGCTCCACAAAATAATTACAAATGCTTGCTTTTGTCATACACCAGTATTAATAGCCTATGAGAAAGCTCTCCTGTGCTTCCCCACAGAAAGTCTGCTCACATGTAGTCTTAGTAAGGTATCGTTCAAGGTAAGTTACCACCATCTCATGAGATGCATCTCATTTCTCTTTAGAAGTGTCTCGTTTTCCTCGAGAAGTTTCTCATTTCTCACAAGTGAGACCAGCGCTGAACATCCTGGTGTTTGTTTATGAAAGAAGGTGGAAAAGAGGTGACAATTTCCTAACTTTTCCAAAAATATCCCTTAGGTTGCATTACAGGCTATGTCATTTTCATGGCGTATACTCTCATTGACCAAAGCTCTCAACCAATGAGAGTGTGACAATTCTCGTAGTTATGGCATAAAACTTACAGAAACATAAAACTTGCAAAAGGTGTTGATGTACATGTATATGTTACAGGTCAAAATAAAATTTAGGTTTACTATATATATATAATTTTTTTTTTTTTGATTTGCATTTTTTGGGTTTGGATTGAAGTGGCAAAGTGGATATGGGGTTGGAAAGTAAATCTGGAGGTTGCGAGTTCAAATCCTAGCAGTGCAGGTTAGTACAAAGGTAAAACAAATACACCTTATTCATAAATGGCGGAGCGCGTGGAAGAGTTTGGGTCGAGTACATGAAAGCGAGGCGAAAGGGGCTTCCGATTCAAATGAAAACAAAGCAGAGTATGGAAATGAGAGTAGTATCTCTTGTAATTCTTTAAATATCTCATCAGTTAGGCAGTGATTCTTGCCTGTTGATGACTGCTGTTGAAATCACTGGTTTTACAACCGCAGATATGGACGTATGGTTTCGAAGTCAACACCAAAAAGTCAGAAAATGTCGTCAAAAAACCCAGGGGTTTCAATAAAATTTGAAGTAGGCAGCTAGTTCGAATAGAGTAGCCGACTGCATCATTCAACAAGGCTTGAAAGGATCTTTCTCTAGTTTCTTCAATTTAGGGGAAAAAGTAGCCGACTTCGCCGAGCAAAGTAGCCGACACTTTTCCTCGGCCGTCGGTGCTTATTGAAAGCACTGAAAACCGCATCGATTATCTCAGTCTCTTCACTGCTTTATACTTGTGTACAGTTTTAATCCCCGCTACTCTAGTTTCTTTCAATTGAAGACCCTGGAAGCTGAGTATAGAAAGAGGATTTAGAAAGGAATGAAGAGCTTTTAAAAAAATTGACACGTCCCTTGAAACGGTAAGTAAAGAACGTGATTTAGTAATAAAAGTTTTAACACTTCCTTGATCCCAAATCTTTTCTCTGATTTTTTCTCTATTTACTGATCCGACTGGTGAATATAAAATGGCACATGTATACATTTGAAACCGTTGCTTGTAGCATTAAATTTATGTATAGACTCGACAGAAATTTATATTAGCCTGTTTGTGTAGTGGCACATTATGTTCTGCTACAGTTTAGAAGCGACTCGCGTATGATACTTTGAGCTTCTTTGAATAATATATAGTGATTATATTTAAGAAAATCTTGAAGTTTATTTACTTTAAAGGCCGCTCTTTCTAGCTTATTTCCGGTTTGCCAGGCTTTACCTATTCTAGAATTGAAGGATTTATAACAAGTTAAGCCTCTCCTGAATGATCAGTTGTTGTGAATAACATTTATGCTTTTGGAGGCGAAATACTCAGGAAACCTCGTGTCATATAATTGCCGTTCTTTACTTACCGTATCAAGAGACGCGTCAATTTGTTTAAAGCGCTATAATCCTTTCTTATTCCTGTTTCTATACTTGGCTTCCAGGGTCTTCTATTAAAAAGAAACTAAAGTAGCATGAATTAAAACTGCACACGAGAAAGCAGAGAAGAGACTGAGAAAATTGATGCGGTTTTCCGAAAACATTTTTCCATCTTTTTGGGTTGACTTCGAAAACCATACGACCAAATCTGCGGCTGTAAAAGCAGGAATTTCAATAGAAGTCATCAACAGGCAAGAATCACTGCCTAACTGACGAGATATTTCAAGAATTACAAGAGATTCTTCTTGCATTTCCATACTCTGCTTTGTTTTCATTTGAATCAGAAGCCCCTTTCGCCTCACTTTCATGTACTCAACCCAAACTCTTCCGCGCGTTCCACCATTTATGAATAAGGTGTATAGATGTAACTACTTGGGGCGGAGAGAGATAATAGCAGATGGTTAAGGGAGGGTAAGTAAGGATGCTGGAGGGGTTCAGAGACAGCGAGGGAGGGGAGGTGTTTTAATTAAATTTTCTACTTATTAACCAAGTATAAAAAAATAAACTTGGTTGAAAAAAATTTATGACCTAAAGCTAATTTTGACCTGTAACATACATTTGACCATGTGAGCAAAGATAATTTATGATTAAGGAGTGATTAACAGAAAAAGAAAACATTTTCTACACGTTTTTAAAAACACTTTTGAAAGTTTGGGAGAATTCCAAAGAGCTATGCCATAGATCTCTACTACTAGATCTCCCAAACTTTGATCTAGAGAAACACAGAAAATGTTTTCTATACAAAATTAACACAAGAAACAATACCATTGTTCACATACATGAAATCTCTACAGAAAACCTCTCTAAAATAATCAGGGCCAGAATTATATTAAAGATCAAAATTACACAAAACGTTGAAAATGATTAAATTTCCAAAGAATATCATTACGGGCTATAATCGGTAAAAGCGAAGAAAAAAATTCCCAGTAGGCATAAAATCTAAATTTCTCTTCGATTTTAACGCAAATTGAGAGCTAGAGAAACCCAACTTTACAAGGAATACAATATTTAATCAATGCGGCTTAAAACCTTCAATTTAATTAACCGGTGTGGGTTTTTAGCACGAAGATTTTCAAGCACTGATCGCTCGATGTATATGGCTAATTTTCAAAACCTTTAGGGAAAAAATATTATAAAAACAGGACTTTCATCGTAATAAAAAATCTCAACAACTTCTGACAATCTTAACAAGGTAAGCACCAAACAATGACCTATCCCGGGAAAAAACACAAGTAGCAGGTGCCACTGAAGAAGACTTGTTTGTATTGAACGAAACAGGAACTTTTACAGGTAGCGTTTCATGAGCTGAAATGTTTGTGACCTTCGCGCGTCCAACCCTCAAATTTAACCTCGGGAAAGAAAATGTTTTCTGCTGAACGAATACAAAAAAAAAACATAGAAACCACAATTTCGAAAGAAAATAAGATTTAAACCACAAATGAAAATTCCCTCTTAAAGTTATAACCTCATCGAACGAAAGCTAGATCATCGAACAGAGAGACCTTCGCGGTTCGCTTAGTTTTGATGACAAATCTGAACGCGCTTAGAGATCAACCTAAAATTAAATAAAAAGCTTCTAATGTTTTAAAATTCAAGACAAGGAGAAAAGCATTCTGCTGTACGAATCAGATGCGCGAAATCTGAAGTTATACAATTGCAAATGTTTTCATGACCAGCTGTTTTGGTCGGCGATTCGTTAACAGCGGTGCTAACCCTCGTCAAATGATGCAAAACGTTTTCTAAAAGCTTACAATTTTGAATCTTAACAGCAATATGTCATATTGTAAGTATCTCTTACCAGAGTATACAGTTACCATCACTGTGCAGATCACTATAGCTGCTGCCACTGCAGTAACTCCGAAGAAAATCACCAAGCTTTTTCGATTTACTGGTGAAGGACTCGACGAGAGACTTTCGTCTTCGTTCATCAGATGAACTTCTTCTTCCGCACCAGCCCCGACGGACGTGTAACGACTTGCCATTTCTCCCTGAAGTACTAGTTTCGATCCATTAACGAAAGGCAATATAGCTCTACTTTTCACTACCTTTTAGTTTATTTACGTTCCTCACCGCTCAGATCAAACAGCTAGTGTACTCCCAAGTTGAGTCCCTTGTCGAGTCCCTTCGATCACTATTGGAAATATTTGAGCCTGCGAAAAAAGTCAGTCAGCGGAACTTTTATAAGACGCCCGAAGGAAGCGCCAAAAAATCCAGCTTAAATTTTTTGACTCGCTTAGCAATAAAAATAAAGTTGTGGGAATTCTAGCCTATGTACAGCCGTCTCTCTCCCCTAAACTAATTGCAAGACTGATCGGACAGCTTAAAAGGTTAAACAAAACTTTATTGCCCAATATTTCGGTTAGACAAAACTAACCATCTTCAGGGGCTGAAAAAGCTAAGTGAAAATGGTCGGAAAACGGCTGAACACAGGGTACGGGGATTGAAATCAATCGATAATCCCACGGGCCTTTTACACCCTTGATGCAGAAAACAGCCAAATTTCTTTTTTCGTTCCGCCTCAGATGATCGAAATTATAATCGATTTTGCCTTTGTTAGCTGTGAAATTTACGTATTTTGAGATGCCAATATCGGGGGCGAGAATTTTAAGTTCATTTTAGGAGAAAAGGCATGATGTGAAGAAACCGCCCTCCCAGAATAGAGGTGTACATGTACAGGGGTCGACTTGTACCTTCGAGTATAGAGGCCTGTTTCCAAATTTACCAAATCCAAACTATTGCCGTTGCCCTCCCACTCGTAAATAGGAGAAACAGTGTGTACCCTTGTTTATGGTTTGGTAGAAACATTCCGAGTATTGAAAAGAACCTCCCAGCCTGCTGCCAAACATAATAATTAAGATACCACACAAAAAGCAACAGGAAATGTCTCAGCTCTTTTCAATATAGCCTAAATAGCAGCTTCCGTTTCCTGTCGTTTTCTGTATCCTTTTGATGCTTGTACGTAGATATATCCGTTTATATCGCGACGGGTTTAACCAGAAGGAATTTATTTGTATTTCGCTTAGGTCAGATACTGATCTGACGTTCATCATGATATAAAAATTGCGATAAAAGAAAGGCGATGAGCTAAAAGAACGCTTCATAACGATTTCGTATTTTCATCTGTCTTGGCTGAGTTTTCCCGAGACCCGAAACAACAGATTGGAAACGTTCTTTCGAAATCAGAAATCAGTCATTTTGCCGAGCATGAAATGAGCTTGTGCTTGTTGTCCACCCGCGAAGAGGGAGAGGGAGGGGGGGGGGGGGGGTGGGGCGGAGGGTGCGTTCTTAACAAAGTTCTATACGGGGCCGCTCCAACCCGCGCGAGTGGCGCCCGCTCCCTCCCTGAACGAGTTACTTCATTGGTTCAAAACAATGCCCCTAGCCCTGAATAACAATAGACTGGGTTGTGTTTACAACGGGCGAATGAAAATGGAGGTTTCAGAGAGGTAGTGTCTTACTGCGCGCGAGGCACAAACCCAACTTCTTTCAAAGTGCTCCAAAGTACGAGTGGCTGTTTCCTGAGTGAACATTTTGGATTACGAATTTTTTCTGGCATTTTATTTAAAACGACATTCGTTCACTAGATGAAACCTGGCCTAACAATAAATTTACATATTTTAGGAGGAAAACAAAAAAAAAAATGCCGATCAAGATTGGTGAAATCTGCATTGTCAGGCAGGGATGACTTTACAAGCAACCAGTGTCTACTTCGATGAAATTCGCATCTGTCCGATAAAAGCCGTTTTAAAACATAAACAAGTAGTCTGTACGAGAAGAAAACGCTGTTTACTGTATTAAAAATATCTTTTTTCTTCCAGCATTGTCCAGAGATGTTTATGTTTTTATGATATGCAAATTAGCAACGTGATTACATCATAAACTCATACTGGGTTCCAGACTTCGCCAATGTTAAAGGTTTTCCGGCCAATTTTGGCCTTCCATTGAGATATTTGTGAATCACCCGCTGTCTTATCCGCATGAGTTGGCAAGCATTTTAATGTGTTAGGTAGACTGCTTGGCCTGGTCTTACTTTTTCCGAGCTAAAAAAATCAATTTCGATTCCGGAGCGCCGGCAATAACGATAGTATGAGACCAGTATCCCAGGCATGTACCGGCGGCTATGTCGAAGGTAGGTCGGCGGCAAATGAGAACCAGGCTTAAAAGACTCAATGAGCACAATAATAGCTCTGTACGTGCGTTTTGGATCTTGGTACATTTCTTGGCCGTTCTCTGCAAAACAACAACGTGAAATGGCCAAAATTTTCCTGCGTATTTGGAGAACATTAAAAACATGGTATATTGCAATTCCCGAGTTTTGATTGGTTAACAGCCAATGGTATATGAGCTCATATACCATTGACCACAGACATCGTAGCCGACTCCGCGCGTCAACGAAAACAGCTGGGAGGCTCAAATATTGCAATTTTATAGGCCTAGGCGTTTTTAATAAAACAATTATTCCACTCGCACTTGTTAGATATGAGATCGTTATAGCTAACTCGGTGCTACGCACCACGTTGGCTATCTACCATCTCATATCCAACGCGCCCTCGTGGAATAATTGTTAAATATTTCTATTTGGGGTTGAACGTTCTCTTTACATATTTAGCTGGAACTACGTCCTGAACCAATAGACACACCGAATAAATCTGGATAATCGCGAGATTCTCGATTAAAATATAAAATCATTTTTTAATAGGCGTTGTCCTTGGCGTTGCCGTCGTCATTGCTTAAGGTCCCTATTATAGCTTTATGGCTCTGTAGTGACTGCAGAACGTTTGCTATATTCATCAAATTTTCTTTAAATCCCTTATCAGTGCTTATTCTGTCTTATATTCACTTTACCAATCTCTGAACTGAGGTAATCAATGTAGCAAATGTTTGATGCACTCGAAAAGTTTTGATCCTCCAGAAATTATCACGCACCAGTCTCTCTCTCTAACAAAACAACGTTCAACTGGCTTATCTCGAAGCCAAGAAAGCCAAGGAGTAAGGTCTATTGTGGTCATAAAGATGCAAAATATCAAAACTGAGCCCGCGAAAAAGTTCTTTGCGCTATATGTATGCGTACGCAACTAACAGAAGCGCGCGCCAAAAATCTTAATCATTATGACGTCATTTCAGTCAGTTCTTCATTTGCCTTTTTTCGAAACTGCAGGAAATATTTTCGTTGAGAGTTTAGGGCGTGTTTCGGGGAGGAAAAGAAATGAAACAGAGTAAAAAGGAGCAAGGAACAAAATCAGCACGACGGTAATGACAACCTGACCGATGACCAACCTATTGTGACTTGTTTAATTGTTTAATCTGTGTTTATTACTTTCCTCCTGTAACAGCTCACAGTCTGTAAGTAAGTGTCTATAAGTCTACTATACTAACAAATAACTTGTTTTACCTTCACCAGGGATGAAGAGAAACCCAGTGCGGAAGGCACATCAGAAGGGTTAACAAAGCGTAGCTCCCTTACTGATCGCTATCCGCGGGTCTTTGTAGAGAGTGTCCGTGAATCCCCTCTGCCACTTCCAGATGAGAAGGGATCGCTGATGGAAGGTCAACCATAACTTATTTACTAATAGCAATACAGTACAAACCCGCGTGTGAGAACCTAGGGATTTAAGAACCTTCTGGCAGAAATTTGCTTTTTTAATACCCCAAAAATATAAGAACCTGTTTAGCCAAACAAATTCTAACAGGTTCTTATATACAGCAGTATTACCATATTGACAGTTCTTGATGGAAAGATACATTTTATATACAGTACTGTGTCATTGATCAATTAATGTTGTTGGACTTTTGGCAACATGGGTACCTTATAATAAATATTTATTATGAAGAACGGACCAGATTTTATATTATTTTCTGATAATCAACAGCAATGTCTACTCTGTAGAAATCAAGAACCTAATTAAAAACCTACTTAGGCTAAACTGTCAATAAGCACCCCATGATACAAGAACCTGTTTTGCCAAACTCTGAAAAAAGTAGATTCTTACACGCGGGTTTTTAGTGTAGCCTTATCACATCTGTTTTGTAAACTAACTATCCTGATATTAGAAGAGAACTGCCTCGTACCCAGGCGCCTCTATCTTGCTTGGACACGCTCGCTTTCCTTCTCCTTCCCGTGGTCCCTCGCGCTTCGCGCTCGCTATGTTCTCGCTTTGATTCAGCGAAAATCGAGGCGCCTGAGGAGGAGGCTGAGAAGAGAACGTTAAGATAAAGACGCGTAAAACAAATGGGATGTTTCATGCTGGTAATTGGCCATTTCCGAGTCACCTTTTGCCTCTGTGTCAAAACGAGTCTTCGTACGAAACCATTCGTATGAAAATGAGTTTCACCTGCACGTCCATTTTCATGCAAATCAAACTTATTTCCATTTGAATGGTATCGCACGAGGACTCGTTTTGAAAATGAGGTAAAGGATAACTTGGAAATTGCCTGTCGACAAGAGCTCATCATTATATTTTTTTTTGAAAAATAATAATTTTCAAGGACTGTTTAAATGGCCTATATATCATTCTATAGTTTTGTATTTACCGATATAAAAATGTATGTTAAAAATTGTAATGTGCACTCTATGCTAATCAGAGCTAGGAAAAATTCATTTTGCCAATCAAATAAGAAGCAGAAAGCCAAAGTTATTTCTCTTGGGGGTTTGCCCGCGCCAACCACCTATTAAAGTTACAATTAATATTTCCCGCGCTTATCATCACCAGTTTCAAGTTTCCTTGCGCTTCTCACTGTCCGTCACAAGATTTCCCGCGCATACCACGGTCTGTAACAAGTTTTCAGCGCGTGTTTGCCACTGTCGGTTACAAATTTCCCTTGCCTACCACTGCCAAATACAAGTTTTCCCGCGCTTACCGCGCTTACACAACTGTCAACACTCTTTCTTTGTTCCCATCACGTAGTTCCAGCCTTTCTATATACCTTTAAATCAATAATTTAGGAATTTTTCTTCTATTTCAGACGATGAAACAGAAAAAATGCAGATGACATCCGATTCTGAGTTTGACTTCCTTCCTGCGGCTGGACAAATGAAATTAACGGAAATTCAGAAAGCGCAGATAAAACGTGAACGCGCCAAATGCATGGAGGAGTTAAATGCTGTGCTTGCAAGGGTGCGACTGGCCATGGACGAGTACACCATAGCAGAGGTCGAGCTTACAATCGCTGAAAGCCCTGATCCTGAATATGAAGCAGAAGAAGAGGAACAAAAGAAACGCGAAAAGAAAATGAAGAGAGAGAAGAGGAGAGCGCAGAGAAAAAGAAAATTCGAAGACGAAGAAGAAGAAGAAAATAATAGACAGGAGACGCAAGTTCTAGACCAGGAAAAAAGAGATAGAAAGGAAGACGAACTGTCAGAATCAGATGAAGACTTAAGTGACTTCAGTAATGAAGAAGACGAAGACAACGATGAAGAAGAAGATGAAGCAGACGAGAAGAAAACAAAAGAGGAGACATGGACTATGCCTGGACAAGTCAAACGCAAAATCTCACAGAAGATGTTAATAAGGGTAAGCGTAAATAACATTTTAAAAGCTTGGCGATCTGGAGGGACGGTTCACATCAAAGAAATCTTTCTTGTTTTTTACATTACAACGTATGTTGCTGGCTTAGTCCTTCTTTACAGAGGCGTTTAAGGCGAGCGAAGTAATTGCGTTTATTTCGTCCGAAGAGAAAGGACGGTGAAACAAATAACGGATGAGCCATTCCGCAATTGCGAAGACAAGTAACGATCACGCTTCATGATCACAGAGCTTTAGCTATAAATAGAGATTTTAATACTGATACTGATGATTACTCGAGTTAGCAAGATTTAAAATTATTTAAAATTACGATTACTTTAAACGTCAAAGTGATTATTTGAGCAAAACCTTCCAGCCTCATGAAACCAAACCTTATCCCCAAGTTCTATAGTATGAATCTGATCAGGAATTTTGCCTCCATTGCATGCAGCTAGATTTTTCCTGAAACAACTATTCACCGAAGTGGAGCTGGTTAGTGGTGGATATTTACCGAGCCTGCGAGGTAAGTATCCACCACTAGCCACCGACATTGAGGTGAACAGTGAGATAATATAACCCAAAAAAGATTACTTTTAACCCATTTATTATTGTCAACGATAACAGTTTTCGTGCGAGAGTTGCGAGGATAAACTTTGTTTTCAAACAGGGTTAAAAAAAAACAGTCAGCGTCTTAATACAAAAACGCGGCTCCCGAAAAGGATCTGGGAAGAGCGGGGAAATACCAAGTGGGACTGGGGAGAGAAAAATGAGAGGGAAAAGAGACTGCGTGATATGTGCTTGGGTATACCTTTCCAAATATATATAAAAGAAACTGGCTCCTAGGGCTCCAAAGTGCAAGTCCAGTGATGAACACGGACGCTATTGCTTTCCCCTATATTCCCCACCACTACCACCTTCTTTTACCGCTAACTGTTAGACTGCAAAACCATCGTTTGTTTTCTCTAAAAATCGTTAAATCGCTTATCTGAAGGACGGCCTCTCCACAGTCGACATTCGCTCCTGGTCACTCATTCAAAGACTGTTTTTTAGTCTACTAACTGTAAACAATCTTTGTAAATCCACAGCGCTCAAAACGCCGGAGAGTTCTCAAACTGATTACAACTTACCTGGAGCTTTGTGTTGAAAGAGAAGACATCATTCGACAGATGCAGTCGTGGATAGAATCCACTGTGGACGAGGAGCTGATGAAACCTGCGCGGGTTTTTCTCTTCAGTCCAGAACTTCTTCTGGACGATCTGCCGCTCGGGTTAACATCAGAAATGCAAGCTCTTGGCGCTACTTTGGTGCGACTGAAAAGCATAGCTGACTCGCTAGGGATTGGGGAGAGTACAACAGATGAATCCTTGGATGAGAGCTCCGATAAACCACCGACAAAAGCGCGTGGACCTCGACGGATAGTTTACAGCGGTACGTGGCATAAAATCTCATTTTAGTGTTGTTGAGAAACGTTAGGAGCCACTCACTAATTAACACTGACACCTCAGAAATATAGAGGGAAAGAATCAATTACGTACTAGTCAATTATTTACAATAGTTTTTACAATAGTAGAAATGGTAGTACATTAAGCTTTGTTGAATGCGAGAATGATGCTAGTATGTGACCAGAAACCCATAAGGGTTGTTCAACTCCTTATGAGTTTTATGTGACACAATCAAGGCACGTCACTCGGAAAAATAGTTTCCAAGTTCTTCCAACAAGTAGAGTCGAACGTATAAAATTTTTTTCACAATTACCTGCTTATCGCTTTACTTCTGTGCTACAGGATAATTCTATGTGCGATAACTTAATAGTGTTTTTCATTTAAACTCAGACATTTATCGAAAAGAAAGACCTTTATATGATACGGGGTTTTGTTAGTCGAACTTACCGTAATATAATGATTCGATTGAGCGCCCCTTTCTAATATAACAAGCCCACACTCGTTGAATGTGTTTTTGATAATAAGTGCCTCTATTGCGATAAGCGCTCCCTATTACAATAAAGGCCCCTATTCTGTTTAAATAGGCGATTTGCATGATGGTGTTATTTGACTAAAACTACCAGAATCTTTCACGTTTTCTTTCTACCATTCTAATTCGAGCAATCGTTATTTAAACCCCACTGTGGCTTCAAACGATACTCGTTCAGATTTTCATACCAATAAGTGGCGTCCTTTGAGCTCCAAAAACAAAATAAGAGCCCTGGGCGTTATATTCAAGGGTGCCTGGAACAAAGCTCCAAGTGACCTATGATAAATTGGTAGATTCTCCTTCCAATTTGCCTTGTGTATGCTTGTAAATTAAAGAGAGAATTTCATATTAGAATAGATCAGGAGTCGCTTATGGCCTTATTCCACGCGACCCTCCAATTACATTGGGAAGCGCTGTGGCCTAATGCTTAGTGCACTGGAATCCAGATCGGGCGGTCCGGGTTCGAGTCCTGACCGTGACACTGCTTTGTGTTCATAGGCAAAACACTTTACTCTCATAGTGTCTGTCAACCCAGGTGTATAAATGGGTACCGGCGGCGAGTTTAATGCTGGGAGTAGACTGCGCCTGGAGCAGCCTTTCTTTTGCTTTAAAATCCGTGGTGATGAACGCGAAAGCTCCCGTCCAGTGGGGAGTAGAGATATTCCTTATGCAACCGAGATGAACCCAGACCTGATGAGCCACTGGGTTAGAATATAGACTTTACCTGTACCTTTACCTCCAGTTACATTCTGATATGTCCAGGACTGAACGCTAATGAGTTGCACGCTCCTTATAATAAGCATCACAAAGTGTCCTCATTGATAAAAGTTTACCAAAACACACATAACTCTGTCAAATATGAAGTAATATGAAAATGGCCAACAACCCAGAGACATATACGAAGTACTTGCTGAATAATACTTGCGGTAAATCCTGGACATAAGTAAGGTGTCTTTCCTGTCTTTCAGTGGATGAGCTGGACAATGCGGATAATTGGGTCCAAGCAGAAATTGATATAGAGACGATCATGGGACAAGCAATTGCAACGATTCCCGTTCGAAAGATTCGCCTCAATCTCGAAAACGCCAGAAAACAGTTTCTGTTAATGACTCAGTTGGTGGCAAGAAGAAATGTCAACATTCGCCAGGTGGGTGCAGAGTTTGAATTTATTCCATACCATTTTAGACAGAAAAAGTAACCACAACTGAAACCGTCCCCAGACCCCATAGAGTAGACTCGTCTAAGGTAGATATCGACTTCACTTACCGAAAGTCTATTCGCGAGGGACTTAGTGCAAAATACGGCAGGTTTAAGAAGGGTAGGGTAGTCGGCGAATAAACTCAACTATGGTGTGAATTTGCTATTGAAATGTTAAAGCTAATCGTGACGTTATACTTGTTGTATAAGAGGTAAAGTAGCCATGTTTGTCTTAATACATCCTTTAAATTTGCAGATAGGAGGGAATGAAATCGGATACTTTTACAAACCGTCTCTAAGCCATTAAGCAATAAGCTAGAGCTATTACTCAATTTCTTTTATAATATCATGGGTGACAAATTACTCCTTAATTTTGGCGCGAAATTTTAGCGCTAATTTATAATTTCACATGTGAAATTACAAAATTGCCATGGCAACGTTTCCCATGTCTCGGTGCCAAAATGGCGTACAGGATTTTAAAAGATGATCTTATAGCTTAAACATTGAACACTTTCGCTTGAATTTCACCTTGGCCAGTTTGTTTGGTCGTCTTATAAACTTTTAGCCATAACATGAATGGCGTTAACCAGATTTTTGACCTTTGTACACGAGCGTCGTTTCCAACCGGTTCGCTCATGACGATGCAATAAACAAGTTAAAAACCACGATTATAAGCGTAATTTGTCACCCATGATATTAGAAGGTAACCAAATGGTATACTCGCGAAATTAGGAAATAATTTCACTTGCGTTTTGTCAAAATTCTAATAATTTTCCTCGCCTGAAGGCTCGGGAAATTATTAGAATTTTGGCAAAACGCGCGTGAAATTATTTCCTAATTTCACTCGTCACCATTTGATTACCCATACTAATTTATTTTCAGCTGGACGAAAAAGTTGTCGATCTCGAGGGCGAGCTGGTTAAAACGAAAAGGCACAACGACGAACTGAGGAAAAACAACAAAAAAGCGAAAGTCAAAGCGGAGAAACTTCAATACCAGAATGAAGACCTCCAAAGCAACATGGTAAGTGAATAAAAAAAACACAAAGGAAAAAAAATAGCAAAGAGCATGAAGAAACAATTTATCTTTCGCTCAATGAAACATGTAGATTTGGTTAAGGTTAATGTACAGCGGAATTATTTTGCATTAAGCCGAGTGGAAAGCCCCGAGCTCAATCTACAAGATGACATAATTTTTGTCGGCTGTGACGTCATATAACGCCATTAGACCCGCCATCTTGGATTTCACCTTTTTCGGAAAGAGTCACAAAATAACGGAAATTGTTACCAAATCAAGCCAAAATGCTAATCGAATGTAAAAATATATAAAACTGTGTGCCAATTTTGTTAAAAAAACCCTGAAAATAAAGAATTATGTCAAAAATTGCGATTTTTGGCCATACCGGCATGTAATTTTGACGTTGCAATGTCAAAAGCCCATTTTCAAAATTATGAAAAAAAACCCAAGTGGGTGCTACCATCTACCCCCTCCCCCCTCCAACCATACCCCCTTGTACGTCCCAGGGTTAAAGACGAAATTGTCGTTTGAAATAGCATGCTCGAACGACAGAATGAAAACCTCAACTGATTTAATTTATTCCTCCTTTTACAAAACAATGATTTAAGTTTAAAGCTGAATACATTTCTCATATCATTTTGACAGAAAGAGCAACAAAAGATTATCTATGAACTTAACGAAAAGTTAGATGAATACAAAAGAAAGGAATCCTACGGATTATATGGTAGCAGCAGTGAATCAAGTATAAGAGATAGCAGAGAAAGTATGTCAGTTGTAAGCCTTGTGGAAAAACCATCACAACATCTCGCTCCAACAGGAGAAAAAGTCATGATACAAACACCAAAGTCATCCAAAGCTCAAATTGTTGTTGCGAGTGATTCAACGGCTGACGAAGCAGCAAAACCCGCACCTCCTACTCAGACCAGCGAGGAAAGCAATAAAGAGATAGCACAGCTAAAACAAAGCTTGGAAAGAGTACAGGAAGAGCTGAAAATCGAAAAAGAAAAATCTGCGGCTTTCGAGCAGGAATTCGCAACGCTGCAAACTGACAAAGTGAAAGTTGAACAGGAAAGGAGCGAGCTTGAGATACAACTGGAGGACGTTAAACGGGAAAATGAACGAGCAGTGGAGGAGTTAACTCAAAAGTTAGAAGACATGGAGAGGGAAAATAAAAGGTAATCTGACAGGTTACTAGTTTTCTTCCCACGAGCTAAAGCGACTCTGAAACGCGATCGAGTAGAAACGGTACCTAACAGAAGCGAGCTCGCTTCTGTCCGTTCCCCAGGCTTTCTCGATCACTCGCGCTGCGCAGTCACCTTACTTATTCAAAAGATACACTGGTTGCATGCATATACAGCTCTATGTGGTCTGTCACTTTCACTCTTCCAGTGACTTTATTTTAAGCCTATTCAATTTTCCGTGAGGGTTGACGCCAAGTTTTCACTCGTTTCATAAATGCGTAATGTTAAATCTTTCGGGCAAATCGTTTTGAGTTGCGCACTGATGACAGCCAGCCAGATCACAATCGGCAACAGTTAAAGAAACTCTTGTCCTCATCCCTCAATTGCGTTCTCCACTGGTTTCCTTTCATTTCAAAGCTAAATAAAATAGAAAAACTGATATAGAGCGGTTTTCACTCCACTATATCCGCCCGGAACTGTTTCACCTTGGAAAAATCGTTAGTCAGGGTGGGATTACGATTCCGGGCGAACGGCCTTTCGGGCAAAACACATTTGCTTTCACTCGCACTCTTTTCTGGCGCTTCGCGAAGACTACATGTATTTTCTTTGAGATTTGATTGGTTCACTGGTTTTTCTGTAACGTTTTTGATTGTCCAGAGTAATTACTTTGGTTTTGGTTTTTCGACAATATATTGAAAATCGCTCCAGATCAGAATACTTTATTAATGTTCAATGTTCTCTAAGTTTTTAGGCCTGGTAAATTTTTTACATCTCTATTTCAATTACTAAGTTACGTACTGGATTTCTTACTTGCCAAGTTTGCTCGGAGCCTGGGAGAATGGTGGCCCTCAGTCTGTTATCGGTTTGTGTACGGACCTTACTGCGCACGATCCATATCGTCAAGACCAAGGGCCGTCCTAGCATGGTCCTCGCCCTTCATTGTTTGATTAGACCTCCTAATTAGATCTATGAATTCTAAATAGGTTAAAGTCCTAAATAAGAGCTTGATACCTGGCCTGCTATCGACAACTGGGACCTAAACCGAGCATCTTAAAGGGGCTTTGTCACGGATTTTAGCAGATTTTCTAACACCCAAAATTTTAATTGTGGCGTAGGAAACCTAAAAATAATGGGCTTTTTTTTTATCAACAATTGCTATATTAGAACACTAAAACTGTTAACAAGCGTCTTTGCCTACGGATGGCTTGGATGGAAATGGATTACAACTTGAAAAATTAAGGCTAAACTTTTCAAGTTGTTTCTGAGCGTCGTCAAAAAATCAATGTTAATAGCTTTAGTTTGATTTCTCCGAAAATTAAGGTCGTGTCTTCCTTTAGATGTTCAAAGATAACGTTTTTCATGGGTTAAGTTGCCTACCACTAAATTCAGAACAGCTTAGACCAAAAATCTGCGAAATCCCTGTGACGTAACCCCTTTAAGGTGTTTCTGGTTTAAGCAGGAAATAGTCATTTAATTATTAATCATTATATGTAGTAACTTCTTGTAATTTGAACAGGATGGCAGGCGAGATAGAATGCAACGAAGAAATGATCAAGTACCAAGAGGAAAGACTTGGTCAGTTCATGGAAGAAATCCAATGTCTCGAGGAACGAATGATGTCCTTTCCCCCCACCCCTGCGACAATGAGTGTCGCGAGCATGGCGGGAGGTCCGCGCCGCGAACGCAGGAAGACCTCACTCCAGCTGGGTCTTGAGCCGCAAACCGCACGCCAAATGGTAGCGAAAGTAAAACAACAGTATGAAGCTGAACTGGTAAGCTTAAAGGATCACATGGGCAAAGAAACGCAGCGACATCAGGCTGAATTGAGGAGATTGGAACATGAGCACAAAAAGGACGTGCAGAATATTCACAAGGAAGCTCTGCTGTTACTTCGCGCTCTTAACAGATTCAAGGACTCCGTGGCAACACTGTTGGATAGAGAACGTATGTTGATGTTTACACACTCATGATTACGACCACTTCCTTGTAGCCCAAAAATGTTCAGTCCTAAAAACAAGCTCATTGAAGGGGCCATTCCGTTCATATATACCGGGAGGTTTTAATAATAATAGTAATAATGATAAATTGATAATAATAATAATAATGATAACGACAATGATAATGGTAACGATAATGAAAGTGATAAAGATAATGATAATGAAATATTATGATAGTGGTAGTGATAGTGACAATGATAACCCTCCGATGGACTAGCATCCCATCCAGAAGGGAGAAGAAATACTCCTGGTCACTTTGATGAGGGTCTGGATGGGGTTAACTGACAATTGACAAATGGCCAAAATTTTAACTGACAACTGACATATCGCCTAAAATTTAACTGACAACTGACACTTGTAGTGAGTTTTTCTGACAACTGACAAAAGACTGTTCGTTCTTAATATCCACAAAACACCGTTGTAAATAACATTGTATGACTCTTTTCGTCCAACAAATGCATGTTTTATGCTAAATCTTAGCAGCAGGACGGTAGAGTGTCATATTTCGTTAATAATTTACCGTATGACTCATAACCTGATTGAAAATTTAAAAACTTAAGGAAATACATATATTTTTTGTTTTTGCAATGTAGCCTCTCACACAGTAGTTTTATTGTCGCTACTCATTTCTCAACAAGTGCCTGTAATAGACCCGTTAGCCCGAATGCAATATTCCTTTCCGACTATTTCATCTAGGCCAATCACCATCGAGGCATTGCTAAACAGAACCCAATCAAATTAATCGTAATAAAGACCTCTTCCCATATTTGCTTGTTTTCAATATTTTGAAGGTTAGTTTTGATTGGCTAACTGTTGGAAAGGAATTTTGGGCTCGGCAAGCAGGAGCCCGGGGGATACCGGCATGCTGCATGTGTGCGGCATGCTTCAAGAAACCCCTTTACCCTATTTTAGACCAAAATATACGATTTCCCCCACCCTATTTTAGATCTGACCCCAAATTCGATAACCTATTTCAGACCACATTGTATCCAGGAACTGCTTCGGTTTGCCTAAAAATTAACAAGGGCCTCATATTCCTATCTTACACTTCTCAAGGGGTGCATGATAAGAACGATAAGAATAGTTTCTTCCATAAGTTGCTTACTAGAGTCACCAGAGTGCACAAACCATACCCTATTTCAGACCAAAATGGCAATAATCTATACCCATTTCAGACCAAAAGGGCTCGAAAACCATACCGTTTGGCTTTGGGGCCCCACATACGTATATAGCTTATGTAAGGGAGTGACCCCCTGGAGCAGAAGTTCGTGTGGCGGAGAGCAGTGACTTGCCTTGATTAAAAGACCGTATAGAAACAAAAGCCGCTTGGAGTTGAAATTATTTCAGGGTCTGGAAGGGGTTTCACGTGATCCGTGAATTGACCGAAAAACAGAGCGTGAATCGGGAAAACTCATGGCATACAGCCGTGATTCGTGATTAAATATTCACTTTGACGCGTGATCCTCTTAAGTTGTAGTCCGTGATCTACCGATACAATGTCCTGAACATCAAATAACTCTACACGTGTACATTTTATCTGTCAAGATTGTTCAAAATAGAACGAAAACGATAGTGTGGGTGGAAAACGTTATCGGTTTTCGGGGCGAAAACTCCGTTTTAAAGTACGGATGCTCTGCCATTCATCTAGGGCCGATGCCGCGTTTCGTTTTCAAATTTATCCGGATTAGTGTGGACGGCGAAAATATTGAAAACGATACAAACAGCATAGTTTGGATAGAAAACTTTACTTCATTTTACGAAATCGCTAGAAGTAAAGGTCTGAGAGCAAATCCAGAAGTCAACTTCATTAGATTCGTGAAATCTGAAAAAAAAGTTACGTGATTCGTGAATGTACGGAAATTTAGCCCGTGACTCGAGATCCAGACCCCCCCCCCCCCCCCTTCCAGACCCTGTTATTTCAGCACCAAAATTCAATATAAATGATATAATTTACATTCTGAATGTTACCTTTTTAGCTACACTTTGTTTCAAAAATTAATAATTAAGCTATATGGTTAATTATTAATTGTCCATTAACTGACAACTGACAAATGGCCTAAAATTTAACTGATAACTGACAATTGAATATAATTTTAACTGACAACTGATATTTGTAACCCCCCATCCAGACCCTCTTTGATAATTCCGGCCTGATGGGCCATACCGGGGGGGGGGGGGGGGGGGGGTGTTTGGTGAATTCCCTTTACTTTTTGCTTTTTGGTTAAACCTATATACCTAAATTTCTACCTCCCTTAACTCCCCCTCCCCTCTTATACTATATATAATCAACAAGCTACAAAGTACTGACTACGACGGCAGTTAGTGTTCTAATTCAATCTAAACTAGTAGAAAGAACGAGCAACCGACTCAAAACCGACAACAAGGTAAAGAATCAGAACGCGAACCAGACTGAACCACACTGAGCCGGAGGCAATCATGTAATAACGAAAGTAAAAAGGTGTTTATAAATAAAGAAAGATAGTACAGTGATAGTAATACCTGTCATTTTACCGTCTTCTTCATTTATCACCAGACAGTACGCTATCGACACTGCCAATCTTAGCAGTATGCAGGATGTGTGTCACATATGAACCTAGTAAATGGCCTAGCTCACCATGAGTTCTCGTAGCTCAGTGGATAAAGCGCAGGCCCTGTGCTTGGGAGGTCATGGGTTCGATTCCTGTCGGGGGCTCGGAGGTCTTCTTTGTCCCAACCATGATGAATGCTTCATCTTTCATAAAAAGGTGTTATTGTTGGAGGACGCGGGAAAAGTACAACAATTAGAACATGAAGCGTAGGAAAAAGCCTGTGATCGGTGACAAGTGTAGAAAATCTCGTGTCAGTCAAATCACTGTTGGATTTACCTGTATTTTATTTTTAGATCTTAGTCAAGAAGCGCATGCCATCCGATCTCACGCACCTTTACCGCTGGACGAAAATTTCGGGGACACGCGGCAGATGCTGGCGCGCATGGCTATCTTATCCAACGAAATGCTCATATCAGTGGAATTACATCTGTCCAGGGGACTCATGAGCAAACGATTAGAATTAAAGGTAATATCTAAGAAGACGGTGTATGTTCTGAGATTGTTTCATTGTTTCAAGTTGTTGTGAATGCGTAAATTTGATTGATTGTTTCAGCGTTGACTATTCGCCGATAGTCAACCCCAGCGCGCATGTTTTCACAACTCAGGGCTTATAAACAGTATTCCAACTTCTTTCTTGTCGACAAATAGCAGAAGTTGTTGCAACAAGTAGAAAAAATTATTGCTATCAGAGATATTGTAGAAATCCATTTCAGGACACGATACTGTACTGAAATACAATGTAGAAAGACTCATCCCTCCCCCTCTCAGAGAAACTGCACCGTTCCAACACAAAACCCAAGCAATGGAATTTTTATTCTATGACTTAAATTAAATGTTGCAAAATTACGCGACATGACTTAATTCCACCATTTGTCCACCCCCTCAAATTGCTGCTTGTAAAGTTGCAAACTTAAATCTCGTTCAAATTCTGCAATATTGCTTGCTATCGACAAATATTGAATTGTGCACAGTAGCGTAATAGAACCATCGACCAATTTCTGTTTTTTGATCACTATCTGATACATCCAACAATCTCCAAGCCTGCGATTTGTTTATTTTTGTTTTCGACTTTTCTCGCCCCGAAGAGTACTCCTGTAAATTTGGGATAGGTGCCAGAAAATAATTAAACCCTGATCCCCTGCAGTTGATGCCCTTCATTAGACAACCAAAATGACACCCTATTCGATCAAGGCTAAAACGTTAACTAAGAATTTTTTGAAGAGTTCGTTTTTATTTCAGAATGGAAGGTTTAACGGGTAGTTCAATGTTATCCGACTATATCTTTCTCGCTAAGCTGGACGTTTACGCAATGTAATCTTAGTTAAATCCCGATGCCAAAAGAGGCAAAAAGGATACAAGTCGAGTGCAAAATACCCGGAAAGGTTGCTCCCTATAGATGACTATGTTGGGAGACTCCGCCCGAATGGGATGCCTTTTTCAGGCTTTTATTTGAAGGGTAGGGATTTCTCGAGTTGAAAAATACAAAAGGGTGGGGAAAACTGTTATTTAGAGAGCTGAAAGGGCCTTTCAAAATATCTTCAGCAGACCCAACAAACGGTCAATTCATTAAATAAGTTTTTTAAGGAGTTACAAGTGAAAAATGCAGTATTCCTTCCGTTTGCATATGCGAAAGAGGTGCAATTTTGCTATCGGTATATGGAGGTGTAAGGTTTTGATCATCGGCGCGGAGACTCCCCGAATAAAACATTTTCGAGGAGCCCGCGGTGAAAAATGTACCGGTAACAATGGATCAGCGTACGTCCGGCGTTTAAACTGTAAACTCAATGTATTATTTCAAATTTAAAGGACACACCGCCAGGAAGAATGGATTACCTGGCTGAAGCGTTACGGAAGTCAAGGGATCAGGCAGGAAGAATGAAAGGAACGACTGATGAGTTACACATAGAAGGAAAACAACTGGAACTTCATGTATGGAGGCTCTTGGAGGTAAGCTGCTAGGTCAAAGTTCTCTGATAAAGACCTTCCCAGAAAGGATACCAAAGGTGATCATTTTCTTAATTCTCATCACCTGTCTGGTTGGTAATGTATTGATATGGTAATGAGAATCCAGTGGCGTGAAATCCAATATGGTCAGTGCTGACAGAGCCAGCCTTCAGTTCATGGTGGATTTAGGGGACAAAACACGGGGATTGACCTCCTAGTACCCAGGCGTTCCCTTCTCGCTTACCGATTTGGTGCAAAATGTCTTGACGTCATAGAATGACTGAGCAGCCGGCACCCCAACCCGTTCCCACGCCCTTATGTGAACCTCGCGCTCCCCCGAGAGAGGAGGAGAACGCCTAGGGAATAGGCTGAGGAGAGACCTGAAGGCTAGTTTCGCACACCTTTTTAGAAAACTGTGTCATCTTCACTATGTTTGCTTCCCACACCCCCTCCTCAATGCATCACAACCCCCTCTTTAGCTCACTGCAAGGCAGTTACCTTGTTAAACTCTTTATCAAACTTTGTAACTAAACTAACTATTTGATTTACAAATATGTAAAATGCATTTATTCAGTATTTATTTTCGTGTTAAGTTTGTATACCAATTAACTATTCCTTTTTAGGTAATTACCCCTTCTTATGCATGTATCTGGATCTCGCTAGACACATATGGATGAACAGACAGAAACCCCTGTCGCTTAAACAATGTTAAAGGTGTCTAAATCATTTTCACTTACAAAGAAAGCTGTCAAGAGAGAGAAAACAACATCACACCTGTGCATGTTACATACTTCCCCTTTGAATTGCTTGACGTTTTGTATGTTTTTATCATATTTTAGGAAGGAAGGAGGCAAGACGTTATGGATCGCTTTAGAGAACTGCAAACTCAGGTCTCGACACAAGAGAAAGACATCCAGACAGTTAAAAAAACAGGCGAAGAAAAGATGAAGAAAAAAGAAGCACAGCTAAAGAGGATGCTAAGGAGAGAGTCAGAAGTCAAGAAAACTGTAGATGAACAGAAAAACATCATAAAGAACTTAGCCTCTATTTGGAAAAGCCGACGAATTGGACAAAAGTATATCCGCCGTGAGGACCAAGAGAGAAATTTACAACTACTCGAAGAAGCAATGAAAGAAAATGAAATTTCGACAGAACTTTTTAAGGTAAAATCGTCGTATAGTGTGTCTCTCTACCCACGAGTATATACACCTTACTCGATGGTCTAACGTTTAACATACATATAATACGCGCGGATTTTTTAGCGCCCTGGTTGCGTAGTATTTTTCCGAGCGCTGAAGGGGCTAGGAAAAATACGAGCAAAGAGCAAAATATGTTATGCAAAGAGCAAATATGTTAAACCATCGAATACGAAATTAATTATTCCACTAATAAAAGTTTGGTTCGGCCATTTTGTCGCTCCACTTTCAGTCCGTATTTTGCCCTGTTCTACAGTGTAATAACGTGGCATTTTTTACGCGTTCTTTTGCCCTAATACGGTAAAATGGCGCAAAAATGGAATAATATTAGAGATTTATTATCCAACGTTTTCTCTTCCAAAATACTGACTTTGCACCGTTAATGAATCATTCGCGCGGTCCAGAGGAATACCGAACTTGTTAAACCGGTTTCACGGAGTACAAATATGATGGGATATTTGTATTCGTTTCGCGAGTTATTTGTACTCCACGAATGCAAAGCGGAGTGGGATAATTAAAACTGGTACGGGCGAGTTGTAAGGACAAGCTGAAAAAAAAACGGCGATCTAAAAATCACCCAGACCACTAATTTGCTTCTAACTTTGTTTGTATTCCACTTCTTTAGTCGACGAAAAAATTGATAAAAGACGCCATGGATTTTCCTCGCAATCGCTTCATTGAAATAGTAAAAAAGTATGTACATTTCCGTCGCGTCCAAGAAATACAAGAAACTGTGAAAAGAATGAGGATGGAAACAAACATCAACGACAGAGTCCTTCTGGGATTGAAGGAAGCTGAGGAGAGGATGATAAAGGTAGCTCAAAATAAAGATTCTCCTTGTTGTTTATACACTGTTTCTATGGTAGCAAGTTGGGAGAATATTTTTAAATATCAAGACAGTTTCACTTTGGTTTCAAACACGTTTCAATTAATCTTCAGCCTAAAGTAGATTGTAGTTTGCGAAACACCATTACGTAAGAAACCAAAATTTAAACTCTAATCCTGGACAAAGCTGTTTGATGACACTTTTCGCGAATGTCTTGACTGGCGAGCGTGTAAAAAATATTTTAAATCCCTCTCCCCCTGTTCAATGTTGTTTCATGGGGTTTGCAGCTCACTAGGCTTTGTTTCGAAACACGACAATATTGACAATATTGTTGAAAAAATTAGTGGTTTCAAGTCATTCCAAAACTTTTCATGCACTTATCCCAGGAATCTATGTTTTGCGGTGTTTGTACATTTTTGGGGATATTTGGGAGGAGATGATTTTTCTCAAAGGATAATTGAAATTTAGAGAAATAAGAAATACTGAAAATTTAATGTGATGTTAAAATTCGAATTTGAAGTTAAAAATTAGAAGATGGACACCAAAACAGTTCCCTGATAACCTGGGTGTCCCAGAAATATTTTTTCTTTTTCTATCCCCTCTTTAAACCACTTACAATTTCACTCAAACTCAGGAAGAACCCCGCCTTAAGAAGTTGTGTTCGAGATGCAAGCTCATATAAACGGGGCCCAGTTGCTCAAAGGGTGAATAATGCTATCCACCGGAAAAATCGTATCCAGCCACGAGATACTCCTTGAACAGTCTTATACCTCCAAAGTTGGAATGTTCCACAATAAATACTTCCAACTTATAATAAAGCGAACAATTACAGCTTATACACACATACTAGAAATAGATCGAAGTAGAAATGAGCGAGTATTTGAATAAGTTGTATGTCTTATACGGCACATCGATTCTCCTGTCTAATGGTCACTTGGTTTTGCCTTTTCACTCAAAGCAAAAAGAATCATGGAGGCAGAAGAAGGAACAGTTTATCAAAGCTCGAGCTGATGTTTTGGAACAGCTATATCAAGTGTAAGAAAACACTTTTGATTACGTTTTTGGTGGTCAATTTAATAATAATAATAAGCTAATACTATGGTTGGTGCGCTGGGGTCTGGATCGAACGGTCTGGGTTCTGAGAGCCCTGGCCGGGTACTACGTTGTTTTCTTGGGCAAGGCACTTTTTTCTTATAATGCCTCTCTCCACTCACGTGTATAAATGGGTACCATCAAATTTAATGCTTAGGGGTAACCCTGCGATGGACAAGCATCCCATCCATCCAGGGGGAGTAGAAATACTGCTAGTCGCTTCATGCCACAGAAACCGGGATAAGCTCCGGCTTGATGGGCCCTTGATGGGCCATTTGGTTCGAACGCAGACGTTACCTTTACCTACTGATATATGTCACGAGCTGAGCATGGTACAATCGTAACATCCAAGTTCCCCATAGGAATGAACCTATGACCTCCACTGCTAGCGTTCGGACGCTCTAACTTTACCAAACGATCCAAAATTGTTTGCCACTAAATACCCTCTTCACTATGCCTTAGCAACTGCTCTAGATCTTTGGTTAAGAAAGACCCTCTTAGCATGACATTTACTTTGCAGCCTTACACAGGTTCACGAGGAGACTGGTATACTGCTCGTTAAACCGATGGATTTGATTCCACGGCTGGAAGAAATTAAGGAAGACGTGAAAGAGATCGACCAAGCAGACATCTTGGAAGCTGCAAGTATTCCCAAGGAGCGAGCGAAGCTGCGGAAAGCAGAGCTGCTGGCTCAGGCGGCGGCAGCAGCTAGGGAGCCACCCCTCACTACTGTGGAAGGCACGGGGGTCACGTGTGATGGAGGCCAGGCATCTACATGGAAGGTATTGGGGACCTCTGGGGCATTCCTGCATGTGAGGACTTACCAGCTTACCGGATGTGTTTTTCGGTTTTGGTGTCTTGCGGATTAGGCTTGCGGTTTTTCCACTTTTAAGCATTTGGTTTTCCGATTAGGTTGTTCTTTTTAAAGCCCATTGTTGTAGTTATCGTGTTAGAATGTGAAAGCAAACGAAAACCTTATCAGTTTACGGAATTTGAAACAGATATCTTGGTACCTGTCGGGTGAAATTATTCGAGTCACGACCGCGAAGTATTAGCGTTTCTTCCATGGGTTATCTTGAACGCTTCCGACGGAATGGGATATCTCCCTTCCCCGGGAGTACATTCTATTTAAAGAGGCAGTTGTTAAAAGCACTTTGATAAGTAGAGCCACAGGAAGAAACCAATTTTGTGTGCTACGTGCTACGTAGGATTGTACCAGTCAAACCAAGTTATTTTTCCAAAGAAGATTGTAATTATAATTTACGAGTGTGTTGGTAATTTTCGTAAGCCTGTTCTCTACCAAAAGAATCATATAATTATTGCGTTTAAATTGGACTGTAAGTTTTGCTGATCAAGTCCCAGAAAAAAAGTGGTTCTTATTTCAAACCCATTTTGCGAACGCCGTTTCTAATCGCATTGTCAATTCCAGGTCATGTCGTCGTTCCCCACAGCCATGATTACCACACCGAAACTGTTGGACATGGACATCAATCGCAGCCGCCAAGCAGCTCAGGAGTAAGTCATAAGTACATGCGCCTATGCGTGTTTCCGATTCGTAAACGCAACTTTTTTTCCTAATAAACGTTTCCAGCAAACAAAATAATGCATGTCACCACCATGGATGGAACCTGGAACCCCTGGCCTACTAACATCAACCTCTCGCCGCTACCCAACGTTCATCAGCCAGAACCCCGAAAAAATTGTATTATCACATCTATAATAGCTGACCCTATCCCTAACCTAAACGTAAATCTAAGATCTAATGATCGCAGTATCTAGGCTCAATTAAATCTAATAATCAATGCACAGTTTCGACCTAACTCATCCAGGCCTTAACTAATAGCAGATATAACATTATCCATTACTTGGTCATCAATGATGGCATCGACAGTTAAAAATGGCATCGACCTTCTATGAAAGGAGAATCAGCGTCGCCTGCATTATCATTTATAAACTTTTGCATGTATTACACACCCTTTGATTGCATTTTTGGTTATGTAGACATTTTGCTTGAGCTATACAAACATGACGTGTCATGGTTAGCTCACATCGCCAGGATATTAATTTTTAATTGCTAAGAAACTGTTAGCGGGCAAGTGAAACAGTTAGTTGATGGAAGTTCATGAAGACAAATAAACCGCCGTAAAGAATTTGAAGTTTCGAGCGTTAGCTAGCACTTTGTTGGAGAATTGGCTCACCCGAGCCAATGGGGGAATTGGGAGAGCATGTCGACGTTATTGGAGTGTGTTGGCTTTGTTTTAAAAAGAAATAGTAAGAGAATTTTGGAGAATTCGGTAAAGATTGCTTAAACTTATACTTTCGAATTTTTGCACACTTTTCGCAGCTCGAGGACAATTATAATTCTTAGCTTTCCGTAACCTGTGTTACCAAGAAACATGAAGGATCTTGATGACGTCAAGGTGACGTCACAACTTTCAGTGTAAATGTTATTTCTGTTTGGACAAAAAGATCTGAAAATCTTGAAATTGTTCAACGAGAGTGCCTCAAAACGACAACCATTTACCTTCACTAGCAATTATGATATATATCAGCATGTTCATTTGGTAGAAAAAGGCAAAAAGCCTTGCTTTTGTTCATGTATCCTCCACTGGTATTTTGACATGTGTTAATTATGATTTTTCCTGAGTAAATCCTGCTTACAAACAGCAAGTGCCCTCAAAACCACATGTAATTTTTCCTTTCTTTCTTTTTTTTTACAGTATCCTGGCCCGCGTTAGTGAAGGTTCTCTGGACGCTAAATCTGTCAGCCTTCCTCCAATCAATTTTTTCCCCTCATTGTATGGGTATTTCGGCAAGCCGAATATCAGAAAAACGAAGAGTGAGCCCTCGCAACAGCGAAAGAAACTTGTGAAGACCTTCAGATCAAGAGTTAGGTTTCTTCCTCCGATTGCGACGTTGTACCCTGAGGACGACGAGAAGGAAATTTCTTAACACTCATGCTTTAATGTTTACAAACAAATAATTACGTTCTAGATCAGTTAGAATTGGAATAAAATTCCGTTTTTTGTGTGTGCGTGTTGTTTAATATTGAATCAGTAAATCGAAGAATATGGAATATGACAAATTTATTTGTTAAACGGCTATTATAAGATATAAGATAGATTTTTTGAATATAACTTTTTGGGACTCTGCTGAATGTTTAACCTACAGTACGAACTATTTTCAATGACTGACTCTAGAAAGCTGGTAAACAAACTTAGAACAAACGCCTATCAACAGATGTCAACAACTACCGGCACCTTACAAACGACTTAGTAACGACATAAACAAAACCGACGAACAGACCACAAACAGAACGACTTAATTTGACTAACAATAGACGGATTGAAACTGACCAATTACTTTTGACGAACTTTACACGAGTCTTACAGCCAATAACATCACGGCTAAACTGACCAATCAGTTTCAACGGACCAGAATTATAACATCATCGACTGGCAACAGCTTTTCACTTGACTCTGAAGATGACTTCCGCATAGGTTGTCAAAACGTCAGTCACCAACAACAGTTCTTCTCAGAACTACTCTCACCCGGACAATCACACTACGAACTAATAACCTTTTTTTATTATTTTAGACTTGGCTTCAGTTATACAGTGCAAATATTAATAAAACAAAATTACAGAAATTGAACTTAGAGAAAATAAAACTGTGTTTCCCCAACCCTCGCCAAAAACTATTACATAGACAAAGTAAAGAGTGAATTTCTTCTCACTCTACAAATCCCAATTTGCTTTATCTTTATCTTTTGGCTTGACAAAGACCACTTTTATTTTGAAATCAAAGTTTAGGCTTCACTTAGTTTTAATCAAGGTTTTCACTTGGAAGCAACTAAAGGAATTTAGATATGCGATAGAAGACACCACGCAGCTTCATAATATATTTCTAATTAATGGGGAAATGTGTAAACTTCAAGGAACTGTGTTTTTTTTTTGTAGTCGAGGAACATGCTAAAAATGTTACCAGGGTCTAAAGAACCGTTTACTTGAGCGCGATCAAATAAGACACTTGTCCGAATAACACACTATCACTGCACAGTCAGGTACTCCACAATGTGCCCGATATGCTTCTTCGATAAGCTGATTGCCACAGACTCGCTTGTATACTGGGGTCTCGCCGATGTCTGTGATCCGCAGGCAACGATCAAACTCGGGCCGGATTTCGTGGGACTCAGGAACATACCGTTTGCTGCATTCTGGAGGCATCGAGTTGCTATCTATCGCATCACATTCACTTTTGCTTGAGCATTCGAAGCATCTGATTGACACCCCTAAAATGAAAAGTAAACAATCGTACATTGTTATAATCGCGAAGCGGCATTCTCTATATGGGAATCCTTGTTGACCTCATTGTTTTTATTTTGCCGCATTACGATACAATTTTGCCTTATATGAATTGACTCCGGATGTGAAAATTAATAATCAGCGAAATTTTCAGTTCTTTGCGCGTAATATTGAAAGATACTGTAAAAGTTCTGTATCAAAAGCGTTTATGAGCCCTTACATTCATGCATTCTTTGTCAACTTTTGAATTTTCAAACCCGACTAACAGAAAAATCGGGCTCAAATTTATAGCGAAAGTTAATCGCCCATGTTCTTTACTGAAATATTCAGAATTGATGTTTTTATAGCTGGATTGGAAACTGAAGCACATATGCTAATGAGGCAAATGGAGTACTTTCCTTGCACTGCAGAGGCTATCGTGTCGAATCCAGGATTTGCGAAGATTATGAGATGAAGAAAAACAACAAAAAAATCCACTGAGCGACTAAGAATTATAGACCTATCTGAAGGGGTCAGGAACAACAGCAAGACCCTGAAGTTGTTTCTCTCTAACCAGGCGTACATTTCTCAAACGTCCCGAAACCATTTCTGGTCCGAGAGCTGTTTTTTTTTTTATATAACTTCAATTTCTATCAAATATTGTTGTAATTTGAGGCAAAAAACCAGCTATTTCCTTTTTATAAATATAAATTTCTATTCCTCAATTTTCAAATCGACTAAAAACTGAATCTCTGACAAATGTGACAAATGTCACCATGTATTTTCGGTCCTTGTTAATATCAACTGGATTTGTGTAAAAACGTTAGGGTCTTTCTTGTTTGCTGTTGATATTCATTTTGTTGTTGTTGTTGTTGCTGTTGTTGTTGTTTTTTTAATAATTCATCTCATCTACCTCGCAGTTCGTCAAAAATACTCCGCTGCGCGCGGTATTTTCAACTCTCTTCTCGGAGTTTGGAAATGTGATGAAACACTCGCTCTCTCTTGTGTTCGATATACTACTTCAACACAGTTTTCTTACCAATTGTAGCCAAACAGGCGACAGCAGCTAGAAGAAATAGGAACCCAGCGGCTTTCATGTTCGATACTAACTGTTTCTGAGGCTAAAGAGAAATAATGGCATAAGAATGAAATTTTTTGTAGTTGGAATAATGGCATATTTTTGGGGAATAATAGCATAACGATTTTTGGGGAGGATGTCATCAAAATTCTAAATTCAAAACTAATGAACCTGCAAAGCTGTTCTTTTAGTATATTCTAGATATCAGTGTTACTAATTGCTGGAAACTTTTTGTGCCAGAAGAGTGCTTTGTTTTGGATATAAAGCGTTTTGAAATTTGAGATAGCCTAGCTAACTCAACGTGATCTGAATGTTACATAAACTAATATTATCGCACTTTCCAAATGGTTTCAGAAATGCTAATAAGTTAAAAATGATAACTAAAGAATTCTGAAGTGCAACGAATGACTTTGGTAACAAAATCATTTTTTCTTCTTGTAGACAGTTTGGTCGCCATATTGGTGTACCAAAGTGAGACACTTATATAGCGGACCCCTACAATGCTCTGTAAATAAATAAAATAAAATAAATTACCTTTATTTAGACACGGTGGTATTTAAAGCTAGAAGCTTGTGGGACCGTGTATTCCCGATCGAATTGGAATTTGGAAGTGCTAGTTTTTATGGAGGGAGGAAAACCGGAGTCCAACAGCACCTCATTGAACATCTCACATGATTGGCCATAACCCTAACCCAAACAATGCCTATATCCCTGAAGACAATGAGCAATATTGTTTTAGAATGCCACTGAAATTAAAGGTTCACAAGAGGTACTGTTGTACTCGAGTGAAAACCGGAGAACCCGGAGAAAAACCCTCGGAGCAAGGACGAGAACCAAAAACAAACTCAACCCACATGTGATACCGGGCCGGAATCGAACCCAGGCCACATTGGTGGGAGGCGAGCGCTCTCACCACCGCGCCACCCCTTTCCGAAGTTTTGTTTCCCCAAAAACTTGGCTGCAATGAACACTGCCAAGTTAAAAGTTGGAAAATATATATATTTTTTTCCACTTACTCTACAATCTCTGAGTTTGGTGATGTTTTTGTTGCAAGCAAAATGATCTTGTTTTCTTGGTGAAAACGCTCTATAGAGGAATAACGATTTCATTTATTCGATCATTTGAAAAACAATTTGTGTGGTTTAGTGTCAATCTATTCATCTCTTTGACATAAAAGGTAACCACAACAATATTAAGTTGAAAGATAATGTTTCTTAGTAAATGACACAGGCATACTCGAAAACGAAATTCTGAGTGCTCAAGCATGAGCGGAACCTAACACACTACCTCTCTGGAACATCTATTTTAATTCGCCCTCTTTAAACACTACGTCTATTGTTATTCAGGGTTAGGGGCATTGTTATGACCTGTTATCTATTGTTTTAAGAACGAATGCAGTAACTATGGTTCCAGTATCGGCGGTTGGTTTTGAATGAAATGAAATTGTTTCTGGAAAATCCAAATTGGCTTTCTTCTATTCAATATTCGGTAATAACCAGTTTAACTGTCATTTGTAATGTTTGGAGCATGCAACGTTTCTGCCTTTCTCTGTTAACATTTGCTGTCGGACAGGAACAAAAGAGGTGCCGTCCTTAAGATCAAAGAATCGCTGTAACAATTGCATAGCCGATAATTTATGAGCAACACGTATGTTTTGAAATAATTGCTTGAACATTTTGGTTGTCTTGGACTTCCCAACAACATCTTCACTTTGATTGGTTTGAACAAGTTATACAAGTCTTCAACCAATAGAAATACATCGGTCATCAGTCCTTGTCTCTTGTTTGATGGCAAGGCGAGACTCATCTTTGGCCCATTATGTATTAGTAGACAAACACTCATTTTACGCTGTATGTGTATATATGTTTTTCAACATACGAGTCTAAAAAGTAAGAGGTAATGCAACAGTTATTGCTAAAAACATTTGCCACAAATCAGTTTGCTTGGGTAAGCATCGTTACGAGATGGACATCCTTACTGTGCATGATTTCATTTACGCGTATTAACGTTCGCACATTAAGGAAATATATGGCGGTGTTTTAGATACGGCTTGGCTAGCGAGGCAAATCGTCGTTTTTAAACACCGGAAACGTGAGTTTTACTAGTACTCCTGAAAATATAATTTTAGCTTTGAGATCACAACATGCTAAGAAGAAGTTAAATCAGTATCGATTAAAAATGCGTGACTAAAAATGTGTCCCTTGAAGTCGATGTAATACATCTGTTGTTATGTTTCACGTCTTGCCTTCTCGCTATTGTTCTGCTCCCACAAAACATGAACTGAACGGTTCAAATAGTTTTTCTGGAAGCTAATATTTCAAGGAATGATTGGGTATATTCAAGGTCCTTAATTCTGCTCCTGAAGAATACGCGGACCCTTCTTTAATTATTTCAAAATTTAGGCTCCTAAAAATTAGCAACCAATAACGAGCAAAGGCTAATGTCAATTCTGTTTCGATGGAATGACCTTGAGCAAGCTTAACTGAATTATGCTAATAAAATATCAATCGGCTTCTCCGCTTAGTTAGCGCCTTGGGAGATGTTCGGAATCTTAAGAGATCTTTTAGGTATTACGAATATCGTTCAAGTAATGTTTAATAAATGAGCAGCAGTGTTAAAACACGAGGCGCAGCCGAGTATTTTAGACTTGATAAAACACGAGCTGCGAATTTATTGAACGGCTTCAAAATCTTCTGATGTAGATCAACTCATTCTTGCACTAATATCTAGATTTCGGGTTATTTTGGCCGAGAAAATTGGACGTGAAGTTTAGCCGTGTCTTTATCAGATATAAAGACATTAATCAAACATTAATTTCTTTTGTATTTTCTTTACGAATTAATGAGTTTTTGAATATCTTTTTAACATTAGAGGCTGTCCTCTTAGGAAGCGAACTCTTTCGATTTATTTCAAAAGTTCTCCACAAGACAAGGCTGATGTAAGAAAGAAGAAAACATACTTCTTTGTTTTTTATTGTTGGTTGTACTCCAGATTTTACGGTGAATATCACAAATACCCGAAACCCTCGATACGCCCTTTAACGAAGCCGAAATAAGCACTATTTAGAATGCTTATTACTGGGCAAATGTTTAGCAGACGAAAATAAGAATAACAACTACATCAGTAATACACATTTAGGTTATAATTAAGATCGTTCGATATCTTTTAGATTCGGACCTTCTCTTTTACAAAGTATGAGGCATAACCTTTTAACCAATATCGACGGTTGGCTTTGAATGAAATGAAATTGTTTCTGGAAAATCCAAATTGGCTTTCTTCTTTTCTATATTCAATAACCCGTTTAACTATCATTTGTTATGTTTGGAGCATAAACACAGAATAATATTGCCTAATGATTAAAACGCCAGTCAAAAGGATTTAAAACAATTTCCTACCGTTCTTTGTTAAAATTTGCTGTCGGACAGGAACAAAAGAGGTGCCGTCCTTAAGATCAACAAATCGCCGTAACAATTGCATAGCCGGTAATTTATGAGCAACACGTATACTTTGAAATAATTGCTTGAACATTTTGGTTGTCTTGGACTTCCCAACAACATCTTCACTTTGATTGGTTAGAACAAGTTATACAATTAAGTCTTCAACCAATAGAAATGCATCGGTCATCAGTCCTTGTCTCTTGTTTGATGGCAAGGCGAGACTCATTATGTATTAGTAGACAAACACTCATTTTACGCTGCATGTGTATATATGTTTTTCAACATACGAGTCTAATCGAGTAAGAAGTAATGCGACAGATATTGCTAAAAAACATTTGCCACAAATCAGTTTGCTAGGGTAAGCATCGTTAAATTTACGAGTTGGACATCCTTACTGTGCACGATTAAATTTACGAGTATTAACGTTCGCACATTAAGGAAATACATGGCGGTGTTTTAGATACGGCTTGGCTAGCGAGGCAAATCGTCGTTTTTAATCACCGGGAACGTGAGTTTTACCAGTAGATCACAACATTCTAGGAACAAGTTAAGTCAGTTTCGATTAAAAATGCGTGACTAAAAATGTGTCCCTTGAAGTCGATGTAATACATCTGTTGTTATGTTTCACGTCTTGCCTTCTCCTTATTGTTCTGCTCCCACAAAAAATGAACTGAACGGTTCAAATACGAGTCTAATCTTTTCTGGAAGCTGATATTTAAAGGAATTATTGGGTATATTCAAGGTTCTTAATTCTGCTTCTGAATGAATACGTGGACCCTAAAATTTAGGCTCCTAAAAATGAGCAACCAATAACAGGCAAGAGTTTGAATAAAATTCTTCTGTCAATTCTGTTTCGAGGGAATGACCTTGAGCAAGCTTAACTGAATTATGCTAATAAAATATCATCTGGCTTCTCTACTAAGTTAGCGCCTTGGGAGGTGTTCGGGATGTTAAGAGATCTTTCAGGTATTACGAAGATCGTTCAATGGTTTAAAAACCATTAGAGGCTGTCCTCCCGGGAAGCCACTACTTTCAATTTATTTCAAAAGTTCTCCACAAAACAAGGCTGATGTAAGAAAGAAGAAAATACACTTCTTTGGTTTTTATTATTGGTTGTAGTCCAGATTTTACGGTGAATATCACAGATACCCGAAACCCTCGATACGCCATTTAACGAAGCCGAAATAAGCACTTGATTTAGAATGCCTATTATCATGCCGGGCGTATACATAGCAGACGAAAATAAGAATAACACCAGTAATACACACTTAGGTAAAAGATCGTTTGATACCTTTTAGAGTCGGACCCTCTCTCATTTTGCAAGAATGAGGCATAGCCTTTTAACCAATATCGGTGGTTGGTTTTGAATGAAATGAAAATGTTTCTGGAAAATCCAAATTGGCTTTCTTCTATTCTATATTCGGTAATAACCAGTTTAACTGTCATTTGTAATGTATGTTTGGAGCAGGTACACTCAGAATATCGTATTTGTCTAATGGTTAAAACGCCAGTCAAAAGGATTCAACGCAAGTTCTTACCTTTCTCTGTTAAAATTTGCTGTCGGGCAGGAACAAAACTGAGGTGCCGTCCTTAAGATCAAAGAATCGCTATAACTATTGCATAGTAATTTGTGGCAACACGTATGTTTTGAAATAGCTGCGTGAACATTTTGGTTGTCGTAGACTACCCAACAACATCTTCACTTTGATTGGTTTGAACAAGTTTTACAAGTCTTCAAACAATAGGAATGCGTCGGTCATCACTCCTTGTCTATTGTTTAATTGGCAAGGCGAGACTCGTCTTTGGCCCATTATGTATTAGTAGACAAACACTGATTTTACGCTGTATGTGTATATATGTTTTTCAACATACGAGTCTAATCAAGTAAGAGGTAATACAACAGTTATTGCTAAAAACTCATTTGCCACAAAACAGTTTGCTAGGGTAAGCATCGTTAAATTTACGAGTTCAACATCCTTACGAGTAGCTCTATGTGGACCTTTGCATTGTTTCGTAATTCGAGCGATTTGCATATTTATAAGGATTTGTATGGGGAAAGAAATAAAGCCGAAAAGAACGAAAAATTAACCGTTGAATTACAATAAAACTGCTTACCAGAACTTTTGCGTTGCTTTCTATGTGTACTGTGTTGTTTTGTAACCGATCTGGAGCGATTTAGTATTGTTTTAGTTCCAACGGTTGCTCTGTCTATATATCCTTAACCCGGGATCCTTAGAGAGAGCAAACCGGTTCCACTAAACCCTTATATTTCGAAGGTTACGCAACGGTGATGACGCTCGCATTTCGAGCATGGGCTACCTGTAAATATGCTATCTAGCAAAATTCCCAGATGGCTCCTTTCCCAAACCTTGAGGGTTATGGCGTTGTTGTCGTAAAACATTTCAAGGCCGCTGCTGCCAGTTCGATGGGTGTCATGCGAAGGCACAACACGTCCACGTAGTTAAGCACGAACATTGCTCTAAAAGTGAAAGCCTCTTAAAATAACTGGGAAAAAAAGTTTCTGCGAACGATGAGGAGAGTTCGAAAATTAGTATGTTAGCAAACGGACGGCTGAGATATAACTTGATAAAAACAGAAGACGATTCTCCCGGCGATAACTGTTTGCCTACGTTTTCAAAAGATCGTTGCTCCGTCGCGCGCATCTCTAGAGAAAGGACCCTGGTTGCGGCTTGGTTGCGGCTGGTCACGTGCCTGCTAGATTTTAGCAGATTCCAGAGAAATGATTTAAGGGAGGGGTGGGAAAGGTAAAAAAAGTCTTCACTTAGCTGAAGTACTGAGCCCGGTAGGGAGTGGAAATTGTAACATTAAAATTGACATCGCTCTGAGCGCGGGAAAACTTTTGTGTTTTCGGTGAGTCTTTTAACGAGAATGTCGACTCGGAATTTTCAAGCGACTCCAAAAATCTGTCCCGGCAACTCCCCAAACACATTTTTTAAGCATCAGTCCCGGCAGATTTTAGTTCATGCAGGCTGTGCAAAGCAGTTGGGGACAGGACACGGTCAAAAAAACCTTTTTTCACGGGCAAATCGACCACTGCTGGCTGCCGCAGAAGATATCTTTGTTGGGTCAAAACTTTGATACAAGACAGAAGTCCATAACTAGTTATGGACTTCTGTACAAGATAAATATATAGATTTAAGATAAATATATAGATTGTTTAATTATTTGCTTGAGTTTACAATGTTTCTTAACAAGTGGACACAGTTTGTTTTTATAAGCGTATACGGTTGCCCATATAGGTGCAAGATAAATTTAAAACTCAATATCTTACGGCAGAATAAATTTGCTCACAAGAAAATGAACTATCTCGCCGCACAACAAAATATACTCACGGCAATAGAAGTTTCTTTTTGGCACATACTCACTTTTCTGGCCTGTACTTAACTGGCTCTCATTAATAAAACTTTTCTCCGCTAATCTCTTGCCGTGTGCTTGATGAAGGCGAAGAAATTTGTTTTGATTTTACTTCAAAACGGACCGGCGTAAGTTAATTTTAGTCAAGTCTTTCTGTTTGCCGTCGCTTTGAAAAACTACACCTGTATAAACTGTACGAGTTTCTTTTAAGAAAATTCACGGCTTAAAGGGAAGCCAGAATAGTACGGTGGCCCACAACTCTCACAGCAACAGCGAATCTCGCCGCAAAACAAAATAAACACACTACACACAAAATCAACTCACGGCAAAATGAAAACAAAACGTATGGCAAAACAGACTCCTCCTCTTCTTGTCTATTAAAAATGAACTATCCGTCATTAAGTATTAACAGAGCGATTTTGAAAGATTTGAGCTTTGCCGTGCGTGGTTAGCCGTTATTTGAGTCGTCACGCAATGCTTCTCCTCCCCTTGAATAGGGTGTCAATTTTCGGGTTTGGGCCTTAGAAAGGGTATCAATTTTCGTTTTCTTTATCCTTAGATAGGGTCAGGGTTTGAGAACGTTCGCGGCACACCCCTATCCGAAATTTAGGGGAGTACCCCCCCGGGGCAAAACCTGGAAGAACAGGGATTTCCCGTACCCTGTTGGAAGCACTGCCACCAAGTCTTTTTTTTAGAAACAAACTCTCCAAGCAAATAACCTGTTTAACCTTCAGGATAATGCTGTAATAGCCAGTCGAAAGGAGCGCGGATTGAACACAGCTTAGAAATTAAAGCGCCATTTTGAAAATCCGGCTCTACATTTATCCCTCCCCTAGATAGTATGTGTTGTACTGTCGACAAAATTTTGTCAAGGAGCAGCCCTCCCTGCGGTTTTGGTTTGTCACCCAGATCACGTGACCAGCTGCGACCAGGGTCTCTTTCCTCGACTCTTCCTCGGCGACAAGGGAGAAAAAGGAGAGAGAGCCTGGGTACGAGGTTGGCGCCACAGGTGACTTAGTATGGCACTCCTTTGATTTTGTTGACATATACGGATACGGGATTTTCGCCATTATAGTTCATGCGGACGAAAGAGATCATCGTGAAACTGCTAAAGGTAATTAAACAGTCTTTCAGTAACACAACTTGCAGCAATGCAAAAAAGATTTCGCTCTTAAAAATTTCCATAATTTCGATGGCATCGAATCAACATACCACTTACTGCAAAGTTAAAAACATTCTGTCTCCAGCACAGTCGATCAGATAATCTAGCCAACTACTCTATGTGCTTGATGGAGGGGCACTGCTTCATCGTATCGCATGGAAACACGGTGCAACCTTTTGTGACACCTGCAGCTGCTATGTTCATTATTTTACCAAAAAAATGTGACAGGTTTATTGTTGTATTTGACGGTTATTTAAATGGGCCCTCAGTTAAAGACGCAGCACACTTTAGAAGAGGATCAACCAACACTGTAGCTGTTCCCTGTGATTTTCTGAGCACACTCACTGTAAAGAAAAAACGTTTTCGTAGTCTCTGCAACTACTACCAGAGACACCGGCGTCATCGCAGATGATACATACATTTTAATTTTACTCTGCCACCTTGGAAACAACTGCAAGAAGAAAATTTTCTACAAACCAGAGCCGTAACGAGGGTCCGCGCAAGGCAAGGTTTGGGACATCCAGGCTACTTTTTCTGTGTTCGGGTGAAGCCTCTGCTGACATCTCCCATTTCTACACGCCCTGCTGGGATGTGATACCATGTCTCGCTTCTTTGGTATTGGAAAGGTCGTTTGTCTTACGAAGAGATCACAAAAGAGATCAGAAGATATCATCAAAGCAGGAGAACGCGCATTGATAGAGGTGTATGGCGGCAAGGTGAGCGACAGTTTGGAGGCCTTGCGATATCGACGATTTTGCAAAAAGACAGCTAAAAGCACAACCGCAGTTGAAGTGAAGTCGTTGCCTCCGACGTCATCTACAGCGAAATTTCATTTCCTTCGCTTGTACTAGCAGGTGCAACTTTGGACTGGAAATCAAGAGCTTCAACCGTGTGACTGGGGATGGAAAGAAACGGATGGTACTCTCATGCCGGTAAACCACATGCACCACCGACAAACCACCTGTACTGGAAACTCTGCTCCGAGTTATCAGATGTAACTGCAAGGTGAACTGTAGCACAGCTCGATGCAGTTGCAGAAAGCACGGACTTGACTGTTCGCCTGCCTGTGGAAGTGCTTGTTTCAATTCACCAGTTCTGAAAGATCCCGATAGCGATACAGAGGACGTCTGGGAGGCAGTCGATGCCTTATGACTTAACTTCAGTACTGTTAAACAGGTACAGATAGATAATCAATAGATAATCAGGTGATGATATATATTTGAGACATTAATTTAAGGGATAGTAGTCCAGTTACTGACCAGCAAGGGTTGAGAAATTACAATGTAAACACCTTTTTTGTTAAATATTTGTTGAAAACGGTCCATGATAGAACTTAAATGTTCACTTTGCTTAAGAGTCCTTTGTTTTTTACATGTTAAGTGTAACTAAAAGTGGAAAATGTCTTGGAAGGATCGTAAGGAAAGTGAAGGATCATGGCGATCGTAAACACGTGGATCTTTAAGGTATTTCCCATGCGCTGATTTTGTTGACTTTTAGTATGTTAGCATGCACGCCTCAAAAGCAAACAGTGTAAAAAGGAAGATTCTGTTGCAAGCATTTTGACTTCCTGGCATAATTTCTTGGGCTATTACTTCTTCACCTCTACGTTGATCCGCTAAACTCGGTACTTGGATTATCTATGGTGCCTTTATTAATCGGTCACATCTATAATAGATGACCATAGATGACCCTATCAACATCCCTAACCTATGCGAGAATGTAACTTAGGTCTTATAATCACCTTATCTAGGCCTAACAAAGGGATTTTAAGCGGTTCCTCGAATTGGCTAGATTTTAAATTTCCTTCGTTAAAAACAAGCCAATCAAATCATGTGTTTCCAGAGCCACCTTTTCCTCGTGCAAAGCTTCGTCGGCTAACAGGGACAGTGGGCTCTGGGACGAGTACACTTTCTCGCATCAGGCTCATTCTCGTCCCCATAACCCTTTCGGCTTCTCTTAGCCAGCAGGGCCTTGGCACGAGAAACGAAGGGCTCTGGGAACATGGGATTTTTAAATTAATTTGAATTTTCTGGATTGGCTGGTGAAACAAAAAAATCTTGAGCGGAAGTAAAAGACGCCATGACTCTCCCATACAGTATATAGAAACATCATGAAGCATACATGAAGACCGGAAGTCCTAGAATCCTAAGACTGGAAATCCTTTAATTTGTCTCCAGAGCCCTTCGTTTCTCATGCCAAGGCTCTGCGGGCTAAGAGAAGCGAAAAGGACTACGGGGACGAGAATGGCATCAGGCTATGCACGCAAAACCACTTTCGGATCTTAACGGCGTTGAGCAGATGTCACAACATTCAGTGTCCATGCTATTTCTGTTTGAAAAATACAATCTGAAAATCTTGAGCAGGTCCCAAAAACGACATCTATTTCCCTTCATTAGTAATTATATATTATTTTGTGCACGTTCATTAGGTAGAAAATGGCGTTGCTTTTGTACATGTAGCCTCCAGTTGGTTATTTTGACATGTGTTAATTAAGATTTTTCTCTGTTCTAATCCTGCTTAAAAACAGCAAGTGTCTCCAAAACAACATGCAATCCTTCCTTCTTTCTTTTTACAGTATTCTGGCCCGCGTTAGTGAAGGTGTCCTGAACGTGAAATCTGTTAGTCTTCCTCCAATCATTTTCCCCCCTCCGTGAATGGGTATTTCGGCAAGCGGAATATCAGAATCCGAAGCCCGCGCAACGAAAGAAACTTGCGAATACCTTCAGATCAAGAGTTATATTTCTGTTTCCGATTGCTTCGTTGTACGTGTTTTCTTTTGTTCTCATGTTCCCAAAAATTAAAGTTAATGCCCATGTTGCCTTGTTCCCTGAAACCCCATGGGAGGGGCTCACTTTTTATGTTGTTGCATTTGAACCAGTGAATCGAAGAATATGGGCTATGAGGAATTAGTGTTTTAAAGTTATGATAGAATAAAAGGAAGAATTTTTTAATACAACCTTTATTTTATACCTCTCTTAAGTTAGACCGTGCAAAGAAAAAAAACAGATTAGACTTACAGAAAATAAAGCTCGGAATTTCCCCCTAAATCCAGCCCTCAATAAAGTCGTTTCATATGAAGTAAAAACTGAATTTCTCCTCACTTTACAAATCCCAATTTATATCTTTATCTTTTGAAACTTGACAAAGACCACTGGTATTTTAAAATGGAAGTTTGGACTTCACCTAATTTTAACTATGATTGCCATTTAAAAGCAACTAAAGGAATTAAGATATGCGACAGAGTAGGGGACAACAACTGTTAAATTACGTAAAAGTAAAACTTTTTGAACTTTTCGTAGTCGAGGAACATGCTAAATAATTTAAGGGGGGCTAAATGCACTATTTATTTGAACGCGATCAAATAAGGCACTTGTCCGAATGACACACCATCACTACACAGTCAGGCACTGCACAATGTGCTCGATATGCTTCTTCGATAAGCTGATTGCCACAGACTCGCTTGTATACTGGGATATCGCCGATGTCTGTGATCCGCAGGCAACGATCAAACTCGGGCCGGATTTGGTGACTCTCAGGAACATACCGTTTGCTGCATTCTGGAGGTATTGAGTTGCTATCTATCGCATCGCATTCACTTTTGCTTGAGCATTCGAAGCATCTGATTGACACTCCTGAAATGAAAAGCAAACAATAGAGATCATATTCGGATTCTTAAAATCGCGTTATCTATCTCTATTTAAGGAGAATTACAGGTAGTCTTGGACATCGCATTTCATGCGTAAAGTGCTTTCATAGCACTGCGATAAAGTGCTTATAGAACTATATGGAAGGGTCACGGTTAACAGCAAGACCCTGAAGTTGTTTCTCTCCAACCAGGCGTCCATTTTTGAAACGTCCAGAAGGAAGTCATTTCTGGCACGAGAGCTTTAATTGCTATCAAATGGCGGTGTAGTTTCAGGCCAAAAACCAGCCATTTACGTTTCATTTAGGCTTCATTCCTCACTTTTAAATTAGAATAAACTGAATCTCTGTTGGTGAAAATTCTGCAAACAATTATATCGGTATTTCTGTTGAACACGGAATGGCTTTGCGTGTTCGCACGCGGACACTCACCTTCCCGTAAGTGTAAACTGGGGGGGGGGGGGGGGGGGGCAAACAAACCCCCTAGGGGAAATGTATTATCCCCAGGAATGCCGTTTCATGAAACCGGCGTAACCGTCAGCCTAAATACTAGATAGATTTCACGTATCCATGTATTCTCTCTTGTCAAGTTAATTAGTAAAAAGACGTCAGTTTTTCTTCCTTGTTTGTTGTAGAAGTTGCTTTTGTTCCTTTCTTAAGGCGGAGGTTCACCTGAAGCCCGTTTTTTCACAGCTTAACTCGGGTTTTATGCGAATATCTCGCTCCCGTTTCAAGCATTCCCAAAACCCACAGCTCATCCCACAAAGCGATGTTTAGCGGTGTTTTGTAAATGTTTTGGTGATTTCTCGGGATGTTTGGGAAGAGATAGTTTTTCTCAAAGAATTAGTAAAATTTGGAGAAATAAGAAATATTAAAGACTTAATGTGATTTTAAAATTAGAATTTGAAGTTGAAAATTAGTAGATGGACACCCAAACAGTCCCCTGACAACCTAGGGTGCTCTTGCGTGGGGGTCAACTGTCTGGTGGTGTTCCAAAAATTATTTTCTTTCTTCTATCCCGTCTTTAAACATCTTAAAATTTCACTCAAATTCACGTTTACCCCCGCCTTAATTCTACGATCGTAACAAAACCTGAGAGTTTTCTTACCAACTGTAGCCATACAGGCGACAGAGGTTAGGAGCAATAAGAATCCAGCGGCTCTCATGTTCAATGCTACCTGTTAAAAAAGACCAAAAGTAAATTGTTGTTATATAACTGATGTAACAACCGAGATTTTTATGTTGTGTGGCGGATAAGGTAGAAGTGGCCGATACTTGACGGTTTAGTCGTGGGATAAAAGTATTTTTCACGGTTTCTACCGCTATCTTGACTGACAAGAGGAATGGGAACGGGTGACAGGCCAAAAAAAAAAATACATTCACTGTATAAGACTTTGAACCGCCCTATAACGTCGTTTGAATATATCAGATTTTAACAGTAAATATTACATGTAACTTTAAAAAGTATTGAGTCCAGAGATGATTTGACCCAAATATATAAAGAGAACATTTTCAGAAGGATAAATCAGTATGGGAAATTTTAAAACTTCGTACAAACCCTTCAATCAATTGCAAGCGACATGAGAAAATTTTAATCTTATTTCTTATGGTTCTTATAGTAATCTAATATATAGCTACATTGATGACACAGTTGAACCATTCAACGAATGCCCGTTTCCTTCCACGAGACGCCCCGCAGGGAATCATGGTATTTGTATTCAGCGTTGCCAAGTCTTCGATATGCTTTGTTGAATACAACTCCCATGATTCCCTGCAGGCTCGTCTCATAGAAGGAACTGTGATACACTAAAATATTACAATATTTGCCATTCCTTAAGGGGGGTCCTTGTTAACTACAGATCTAGAGCAGTTGCTAGGGAATTCCTGAAGACCAGTTTTAGTGGCAAGCCATTTTGGACCGTTTTGTAACGCTAAATGGTAAATTTTGTGGGGCAGGAAATACCTGCTTGAAATATTGACATTGCGCCTGCATAACTAGTGCCAGTTCTAAACCGCGCATTATAATTTAAAATCCCTAAAACTTGGAGGAAAAAAGGAAGCGTTCTGAATTTTTTAAAGAATCGGAGATAACATAGCCTTCTTTATAATCCTACGTATGGGATTACCGTTTACAAGAAAGAAAATACCGCTACTGAAGAAAGTCTGAAAATACGGGTGTTTATTATGTCATAACTTTTACAATAATGCAAATTTTGTAAAACCCATACGAAGCATTAAGCACGTGGACATTCTTTATCTATTGGCACTGATTTTAACTTTCAGTTTTATATGCCCTTTCAGTTTTAGGGTTTTTTCTATTCTGGCCACGCCACTTGTCAAATATGGCCGTAATTTGAAACTATTGAAGGACCCTTCAATTGAACAAAGTTGCGAAAAAAGCTTATCCGTAGCAGGTCAAGTTTCCAAAATATGGCGGTTAGATACCTTCCTTAGCAACAACTTAGTAGTTAAGAAGGACCCCCCTTAAAAGAAACAAAATTTCTCCAACCTCTCGTATGCAGGCATGCATGAACGTGTCTACTTTTAAGGCCTGGCAAAACGAGGAAACATGTTTCCAGAAACACCCGTAACGCGCATGTTTCCCTCATGTTTCCCAGTTTTGCCACACGGGAAGCATTGTTTCCAGCGTCAATTTTGTTTCCAAGAAGCAAAATTTGCTTCTGCTACACGGCAGAAACATTTCGTGTCTCCGCGCGGCATGGAAGCATGGCAAAACGAGGAAACAATTAGGGAAACAGGTTTCTGGAAGCATTGTTTCCAGCGTCAATTTTGTTTCCAAGAAGCAAAATTTGCCTCTGCTACACGGCAGAAACATATTCGTGTTTCCGCGCGGCATGGTAGCATGGCAAAACGAGGAAACAATTACGAAAACACATTTCCTCGTTTTGCCGGGCGTCAATTGGGTGAAGATGTCTTCTTACTACCTCGATATGACGATAGCGTTTGATGAATTCTTCCCAGCTCACATGCATTATCCAAGGTGGGTTAAAGTTTAAAAATAATCGTAAGTTATTATCTATATAACAGCAGAGGGACTCAAACCTTGGCCTTGTTGTATATCTAAGTTATTAGCAACAAAGGGACTGATATGTTGTTATCAGTAAGATCTATGCTAACACGAAAACTGTACTCAATAAATACAGTAAAATGACATGATGCGTAATTTATAGTGACCAACTAACTCATTTGCCAACCCTGGAGGGTTAGATATATCAGTTGGCTACTTTTTTTTCTTAGACTTCTCGCTAGAGTTCTAGACAACTAGATGGTTATTTCACACTGTCATAAACAAAATCCAAACTCGGCAAACATATTGTATGCAATTTTTATGGCAACTGCCTGAGAAGTTCAATAAAACACTAATTTAAACGTCTCTTTCTGCTAGGAAACAATTGAAGGTTATACAAATTTTAAGTTAAGTTTTAAGTCTAGTTGGTCGCGAAAGGTCGGCTGAATTTATTACGTATCACTGTAAAAGCCACAAGAAGCAGTAAAAAGCAGTGCACGAACAAAATGCGAAAATTTGATACAGTAAACTCCGTCTTAACGAACACCTTTGTAAATGTTGTTGTTTGTTGTTTATAGTGGTCATACACTTAGCTTCGAGATAGCTAGTTTGCAGGCATGCCACTGAAACATAGGAAACAAATAACTTTAAATGAACATAATATGGTTAAAAATCCCAACTGGCTGGAGGCAGACCAGTTGGCTATAGACAAAGCGTGACCGAGGATTTGAACTCGGGACGACCGTGAAACAAATCCAGCTAGTGGGAGGGTGGAGGGCTTGAACCCGGGACCTCCGGATTACAAGACCAGCGCCCTAAACCACTCGGCCACGCTGCCTCCACAAAGACGAACACCTCTTTAGAACGGACACCTGATGTTGGTCTCGTCCCTGCCGTTTTTCAGTCATTTTACTGTAACCAAACGCCCTATAAGACGGACAGTTGGGGTCGGTCCCGACGGTGTCCGTCTTAGAGAGAGTCGACTGTATATTCTAGTGGATTGCAAGTTGTTCACTGGAGAATTTTCTCCGACGTTTCGATCGTCCATCTGTGTCTTCCGTATAACCATTTGCTAAAAAGTGCTTGGAAAGGTATTTCACATGGGTTATAGGTATACCCCGCAGAACAATGGATTGGTCGGTAAACTGGCAAAAATGTATACAAATTTAACTCTTGCAACTGAAAAAGTCATTCGCCAGTTCATTGTTAGAAATTAAATTATTCCATTTGAGTAACTTCAAGTTTAGGTTGTAACGAAAAAAGCGCAAACCTTATGTGTGTCGGTATAGGATTTTGCCAAATTAAAAGACACGTGTAATTAGCAGGTAGTTGATTCGCATGAACTAGCGAATTAATATTTCGGTGGCAAATGTTTGCCCCTTCAAAGCTGCCAGAAGATTGATTTGCGTGTCAATAGCACCTTTTTAGGTTCCTCCTGCAAGTACAGGCACAGATGACTTAAAACAAAAGAAATAAAAGATAAGAAACAATACTTCTCCAAAATATAAAGAATCGCAAACAAAAGCAAAACAAGGTGACTTCATTTGCATCCAGTACCTACACAAAGACCCTATTTTTTAGGGACGGACCATCAGAAATAACCGGGGGGGGGGGGGGGGGGGTGACTTTTCCCACAAAAATTTCTACCTTCCTTGCCTAAAATATAATTCCTGCAAGCGGTTGTGCCTTAAAAACATTATTCGTACAATGGAGAAAAAAAAATCCTGCAGTTGAGTGGGACTTAAGATGATGACATCTCAATTTTGTTTACGTCCCCCCCCCCCCCCTCCTCCTCCGGTTATTTCGAGTGGTCCGTTCCTTAGCAACTGGTTTAACAAGAGACAGACATGGACGATCGAAATGTCGGAGAAAATGCTCTGGTGACTACTGACTTGTCATCAAAAATCAACACGTTGTACGTCAGTAGGATTTTGACAATAAAAGAGATATGTATTTACCACTTTATATAATTAGAATGTGGAGTGTTCGGCTAGAGGTTAAAAAAACAAAAATCAACAAGTAAGCAGAAATGTTGACGCGGTTTGTCTATACGTTAGGTGGGAATTATTATCGAACTTTGCTTCGTGAAGTACAAATAACGCCTGAAACGCAAGCATTAATTTTACGTCAGGTTTGTACTCAAGAAAACCGGCTTAACAGGTCCTGTGTAGTCCTGATTTTCCTCCTTACGGCGCGAATAATTATGACACTTTGGAAAGTCAGCATTTTTGGGAACGGAAAACGTTGAATAATAAATCTCTTGACAAAGATGAAATGACTGTATGGCTCGAGCGTGGAAGAAAGAGAAAATCTGGGTCCCCGACGGGAATCAAACCCATGGCCTCCCAGATACCAGTTGGGCGCTCTAACCACTGAGCTACGAGAGACTCTTGGCGAGCAAGTCCATTTACTAGGTTCTTATGCGACACGCGTCCTGCATACTGCTAGGATCAGCAATGTCGAAAGCATCATATGTGTAATGAATAATGAAGATGGTAAATTTTATAAATAAATGATAAAGATAATATATCTCTTGTTTAACATTTTAGTGTGTCATATCGCTGTACATTTTTGTATTTCGACTCGCCCTTGAGGCTCACCAAAGTACTGCAAGACTCCTAAAAATGAACAGCGATGCTACAGTCACACTAAAATAAGATATCTTGCTATAAAAAAGGGGAAGACGCAATACCTGGCAGAGTGCAAACTGTAGATCTAGCTTGAAAAAGTTAAAAGCTTAATTAAAACCGCGTTGAGCTTTCTTGGTCAAACTTCTCAAGCGCCCCTGATCTCGCAAAATAACAAATCCTCCGCAGGATCGATCAACTCACCGTGCTTGTTTTAAAACAGCCTTTCTAGAATTGAAGAGCAGTGAAAGCCAATTTCTGTTCGGAACTTGGTTTTGCTCCAGTGTTTCGTAGTGAAACTGAAGTTAGGGCAACAAGGGGCAATTTTTGCATGCGTAAAACGGATGACGTGAAGAAATGTATAATACACTGTAACGTATCTTAAAGGGGCACTGTCACAAGCATACCTTCAAAAATTCAACAGCCCAAAAACATGTTTACACCATTGAAAATCTATTAACAGTGGTCAAGTTTTCTTAAAATTACTATACCAGTGTACTGAAGCTAAATATAAAGTGATATCACTGCGATACCATCGGGAGCTTTAGATCTCAACTTGAAAAAGTCAGCCTGACTTTTTCAAGTTCTGTCCTTGTGGTTTGGAAAAATTGATGAAAAATATTTACGGTCACCCTCTTCTTTAAACAATTTACTAGATATCCTCCCCTTTATGTTCTAGGAGCGTTTCCTGTATGGTTGAAACTACTTAGTGGTAATTTTGGTGCCGTTTTACTGAAAAAGTCAAAAAATGTCCGTGACAGTGCCCCTTTATGCACTAGAGATCTTTCAATATCACTCCCTGGCATTTTAGTTCTAACCGCAATATTTCTATGTTAACTACAGTACATTTACTGTCTTACTGTGGAAGCTAGGGCAATTAAATGGCTCTAGAGCAGCTCTCTGAAAATTGAAAGTTAAGTGTTTCAATTCTCACTTACCCAAAGATCGTTAAAATACATTTTCCTTACCTTTAACGCCTGCCAGTCAAATTTTATGGGAAGAACGAAGGTACGATAATCCCAAACTGAAAACTCTGACTGGAAATGAATTTTAGAAATGTAATAAAAAAACCTTATCCCATGGTAACGCGACGTAAAGCTTAAGAACGCTATCGAAACATAATACGAATTCGCTTTGCGTCGATCTTTTATAATTACTTGAACTACGTTCTTAACGAAACTGTACAGAGGTCATTACCAGTTTTGCAGCGCTTTCAGCGCTTTGAGGCCCTATTTTCCATACAGAAAGGAAGACCATGTAGCCCTTTTAAAATGGCATCCCATGAAAACTCTCCACCTGCGGGGAGGGGGTGGGGGAGAGGAGTGAATAAACTGCCTTTGTGAACGGACTTGGAAGTGCGACATGACGGTGCCGGGCAACCGAGTGTGCGTAGTAGCAATGGAATGGTTGCTAAGAGCATAGTGAACAGAGCAGAACGGTTATAAAGCTTGACAAAGTTTTTTGTTTACTTCACGTTTTTTAGCCTCCACCGTACATAAAACACAATAGTTGTTTATTTCTGTATGAGAAACTTTGACCAATAAAAACGTCTCTGTTACGTAATTCATGCATAGTGCTTGAGCATAAAACAAAAGATTGAGCACGGTCGTGGACACTCCAACAATGATCTTTGCACCTTCTTTGCTCCTTTGAAGTTTGCCGGGCTTCATAACCATTTTTCTCTATTAACCATGCTAAAAGGAAAGGAGAAGACAGTGATAACGTCTACCGGTAGGTTTTGGGAATTATACTACTTAAAAGAATCCCAATGAATTCCAGATGATTCGCCATTTTTCAGTTGTTAAATGCAAACTAGTACTGTGACGGATTTTTCAATGACCTGAAACATCAGGTGAAAAATCCTGTTAAATATGCAAAAAAAATATGTCTTTCTTAGCAACGACTTGCTTGTCACGTGATTCGCACCGTTGCCTAGCACTGCTGCGTTTTCAAATTAACGAAATTAAAAGTGCCGATTTTCTTCCCGGCGCTACCATTCGATGAAATCGATGATCGGAAATGCAATCAATAAATCGATATCAATCGATAAAATTAGTTAATTGATATCAATTGGTACCGGCCAATCGATGACCAATTGATAGTCTCACAAAAAAAAATTTCATCGCTTGATATCGATTGGCAATTGCTTTCATGACAGATGCTCCAAGTGAAATTGAGCCCATCCTCGGAAACCCAGGGCTTCAACGGGGACGGGAAGGGAAGGAAGAGACTCGAAGCGGGAAAAAAGGAGCAGGGAGGGGAAGGGAAGGGAAAGGGGAAAGGGGAAGCCCTGGGAAGCTTCTCTATACAGATCATTTCTCGATCAATTACTTTTCTGAGCCGTTATTGGCCTCATTTTTAATTAAATTTAGAATGAGGCCAATGAAAAGCGATCACACGCTGATTTGGAAGTCGTTACGAACTCTCGAATTACGGACGAATTAGCATTGTAAACATTAGCGGATGACATGGCCCACGCGTTGCAACACCTTCAAAACAAAAGAATTTGACATCACGCGGACACTATATTTATTTCTTCACTATTAGATGTTCGCATTTTCGCTACATGGAATTCTTCGAGCAAGGAGTTTGCACTGAACTGGAATCGTTTCCAAGCGTTAGACAAATGAAAGAGGAACAAAGCACGATCGTCCGGAAAATTGTAGAGGGAAGAGATGTGTATGCAGAATTGCTAACAGGATTCGGACGAAATTTTGCCTTGCCAAATTTCCTTTGGTGTTTGCCGCATGTCCGTTAAAGTCCAATATGATGCAACAAGTCCAGTCTTTGAGAAATAACAAGATCACGGCAGCGTGTATAGGCGAAAGCGCCGACATTGACCTAAAGCTTGCAGCAGGAACAGCAGAATTTAGACTATTTAGCTCGATATTTGGCAAAGATCTTGTGCCGATTTCTTCGGCGTAGTACGTCGTTCCTTTATTACTCGAATATTTCAGTCGTACCAATCTAAACTGTATTAAACAAAAAACTTAAACAAAGAAACGCAGACTGAACATTTCTAAATGGTTGGAACGCAAGCAAGAAATCGAAGAGCGGCGACAATTTGTTCTGTTATGCTCGCGGACTAAAGCCACCGAAAACGATTTACCGGATATCATCTGGTCAGTAGACATATCTTGCTGTGCAGTTTTGAAGGTGCTAATTGAACCTTGTCGGTTCTTTTGTCATACGAGCGCTTCTGTTTCACACCTCGCTAATGGAGTTTGCTCTTCGATCGAGAAATGATCTGTATAGAGAAGCTTCCCAGGGCTTCCCCTTTCCTCTTTCCTTTCCCCTCCCCTCCCATCTCCTTTTTTTCCCGCTCCCTTTCTCTCCCTTCCCTTCCCATTCCCTTTGAAGCCCTGGGTTTCCGAGGATGAATTGAGCCGTGAAGCGGCCTGTCTCAGATCACTTCTCGACTCTTTGCGACTCACTTTCATTTGAGTTTAGAAACAAGAAGAAACTGAGAAAACTTCTGTGGCGAGTTAATCACTTATGCATTCTTACTTCTTTCCGACCAAATGACACGTTTCCGGCATTTTGATGTATATTTTGTTAATTTAATTACTCTTAATTCTCTGGTGGTATAAGAGCTACCGTGGTGGATCAAAAGGGCCTGGAAGGGGAGATGCAGAGGCCAACACGGGGAAAAGACAATCCAGAAAAAAAAACTGCCCTGTGATAATCGATAACAATCGATGAAAATCGATAGCAGTCGATAACAATCGATGCCAATCGATAAGGTCACAAAAATCTTCTTCATCGATTGGTCGTCGATTATCAATATCAATCGATTAATTGATATCGATTGCCATCGATTGATATCGATTTCATCGATTGGTAACGCCGGGCTTTCTTCCCCGTCCCCTACACTCTCCACCAACTGTTTTGGTCTTTCTCGGCTTTTTTTTGAAAATTAGGCGTTGTTTGTGGCGGCATGAATTCCATTCCCGCCTGAAAGCCACGAAACAAATTTCTCCCGGGATAGCTACTTTCGAGAAACGTCGGAAGAAAGCACACAAGTACACGCGACAAGACCGAATGGTAGCATGGGTAGAGTATTAAGCTACCGTATGTCTTCTGAAATTAATGATACATAATGAACACGAATTTGCACGCTTTCTTTCTCTTCCTACATGTGGAGACAAAGTACGTTTAGCCACACTGAATTTTTCAAGAATTTTCCCAACGCAAAGACATGTGACAGTAAAAGTAAAGCTACAGATACAGTCCTCCTAACTGAGGAAAAACAAGTTCTCCACGTGCAAAACTACAAACTTGTACATTACCTCAAGGCCCGAGGGTGGGGAGGGAGATGGGGTAGGAGGGGGGCAATCGTTTATTTATGTCATACGGGGAAGTTCCGCCCCGAGGTCTAAGCCCTTATTACCCCATCATATAACATTTTTGACAGAAAAAGTGACCCTTTCCTATTCTTGGTTTTCATGTTACGTCATAAAATTATGAAATCAAAATTTAATAGGCCTGCTAAACTTTTGATATCACTAGGTGTAAGATAAACTAAAAATATATCTTTTCGCAAATTTCCAGCTTGGTTGTGCCCTTCGTTTTAAAAACAGAGCATTTTGAATATTCAAGTTCTCCGCCGTATGTGATATCAAGCTGAGTGCCGTGACAAAGTTGTTTTGATTCAAAAAAGGCCTTTCCTTTCCATTTTTGCAGATCGAACATTCCCAATGTACTAAGTGCTGTTTATGTGAAAGTGTAATAGATCATGAGCCAAAAGTAGTCGCTATTAATAGGAAAATTAAGTTCCAGATGGTTTCTCTGACTCACGGCGGCCATGTTTGTGCCCCTCGGAAGGACACAAATATGGCGTCTCCATACTGAGCTTTATAAATTTGCGTGGAAAGTTTCGGCAAATAACTCGCAAACGGTGTACCGCACAGACTTGAGATTTGGACAAATCGTTTATCTATTTATCTTCTATAATATCTGAAATTCATAGCTTCTGTAGTTGAATGGTTTCGATTTTATTTTTTTATTGCGTGACAGTGAAAACCACCAATAGATACAGAAGGATTGCTTCATCTCTTCTTAATTTTTCTCTTGAAACGACTGTCTAGTTGGCTAAAAAAATGTTAAAATGTTAATGTAGTTTATAGTGGTCATGCACTAAGCTTCGAGATTGTTAGTTTGAATTATGCCACTGAAACATAGGAAACAAATAATTTCAAATGAGCATAACATGGTTAAAAATCCCGACTGGCAGGAGGTAGGCTAGTTGCCTATATACAAAGTGTGACAGAGGATTTGAATTCGGGACAACCGTGAGACAAATCCAGCTAGTGGCAGGGTGGAGGGCTTGAACCCGGGACCTCCGGATTACAAGACCAGCGCCCTAAACCACTCGGCCACGCAGCTTCTATTGTTGGTCTGTTCGACATTTTCTAAAAGTCTTTCAGTTTTCCCGACCCTTTTGAATACTCCAACCCGTGAAATCCCTACTCGGAACTCGGACTCGATCGGGGCCGTAGCCAGACTTCAGAACAAGACGAGGCGAGTTTCGAGCGCCGAAGTCGCGAGCCTCTAGGCATTTTTCCCATTTTTTTTCTTCTGGGGATTATTTTCTCAATAAACGATTCTTAAAAAAGGCCAAAATCAAGACGAGGCAAGTGCGCTAATCGAGACCCGGGCCGCGAGGAGAACGGAAGGCATCGTATTCTTTTCATTATTCTCCTCGCAGCTTGGGCATGCTCAGCTGAAGACGCAGGCATACCGTTCTGGTTATATACTTATAGCCCCCTGCCCCCGGCTATAGGCCCATCTACCTGGAAACAAAAATATACATCCGGTTGTAAGCACCCCCCCCCCCTACCTCCCAAACCGACATTGCGACTCCCCTCTTTTTGCAATAGGCTAATTCCGATATATTACAACTCGCGGCTCGCGTGACAGCCGCTATATACCTTACTGGCGATAGGTTATGGGTGGATAAAAAAGGAGAAAGGCGTAGAATCAGCTGAAGGGAGTGCCGGTTGCCAGCGTCGCTTAAGGCGAGGTGGGAGGGAACTTGCGAAAATAAAGTGAATTCAGCCACGCTGGGAATGTTAGGGTGGGTGGATTTGGAAACCCAAAGAAAAGCCCACAAATGCATTTTAGTTTTTAAATGTTTAAATAATTTAGCTCTTCCATATTTGTCGGATTATTTTATTAGAAATTGCAACGTTCATTCTTACAACACGAGGAAAAGGAACGACATGCACTTGCCGAAACCCAAGTTAACGCTAGGGAAAAGGACTTTCAGATACTCTGGTGCGCTTCATTTTAATAATTTGCCCACTGCAATAAAAGAAGCAACATCGCTCCCCATTTTTAAAAATCTTCTTAGACTTTATTTTAGAGAGTAGTTTTTATTTTTAATTTTTTAAAATAATTATATTTCATTTGTATTTTTAAGCGCTTTTTACCCGTTTTTTTATAATTGTAAATATTAATCTTTATATATAGAAATTTAATGAAGTCTTAATTTACGCAGGGCCCCTTTTGATACCAGCCAAGTGCTGATTGGGCCACCCTGCCTAAATAAAGTTGACCTTGACCTTGAATATGAAGACCCTGCAAGACTTTCTGGGGACTTCTATGACAGCTTACGACCAATAGATTGTAGACGTGAGCGCGTAGTTCTAAAGAACTTCAGCTGTCGCATTCGTGCATACTCTTTTAATTAGACAGGGAATTCTACTATAAAAGGGTGTCCCTACACATTTAAAAAAAAAAGAAAAGTCGTAACTGTCGTAGAAAATACGCAGGGTGTTTATCAGTTGTTTCTGCACAAATTTTATATTTGATGGTGGTTTTTTGAAGGTCCTTTTGGCAGGCAACATTTGAGACATTGCAGAGAACCAATAATATTTAGTAATGAAATTGCGCAGTTGAGCACTGCTGCTTAAAAGACCATTTTCGACATCGTATTGAAACTACAACTATGGACAAATTTAGGTGGAAAACTTCCAAATTGAAATAATTATCGTAACAACTGTTTAAAGTGTCCGTTTCCTTTTTTTCAATGTTGAAAAATGGTAAAATGCACGTCTCAGGTGAACTTTTTGTTGCCAACATACCATGAAATGAGGAGGGGCAAAATGTGTGAAAACGTTAAAATACATTATTTGCCGCAAATAAAATTTTATGCGCGATTTAGCCATTATTTTCAGAGAGAGGCTGGAACATGGAATCGAGGGTATTGATTTGAATTTTAAATTCAAGATGGCGTCGTCGCCTAAATGTCGCACTTTTAGTGGTCGTGTAATGGATGTCGTGTTCTTGATTTCGTTGACACACAAACTTTTTCACCAATTTGAGAGTTTGTGGGTAAATTGAAGCATAAAAACTTTTAATGGAACTGTGGGGAATCTTTCTGCCTCCCCTCCATTGCAAGCTAATTCAAGTCCAATACCGTAAATGGTCTATTGAGCAAACATCAAGCTTGGGGAGTTATCTCAACAAATCTCCAGTAGAGAAAGCGATTTAGTGAAAGAAATGGATGTCTTGGGCACACATCACAAGGTCTAAGTAAAGTCTGCATACGGAGCTTATCCCGGTTTCCGTAGCATGAAGCGACTAGGAGTATTTCTACTCCCCCCCTGGATGGGATGCTAGTCCATCGCACAGTTACCCCCGGCAGTAAATTCGCTGGTACCCATTTATACACCTGGGTGGAGAGAGGCACTATGAGAGTAAGTATCTTGCCCAAGAACACAACGCAGTGCCCCGGCCAGGGCTCAAACCCGGACCGCCCAATCCGGAGTCCAGCGCACTAACCATTAGGCCACCGCGCCTCCCATACATCACAAAAGCATCCTGGTAATATTACCATTCTAGTTTTGACCTGGGACTGGCAAGGAGGGCACAATGCAAGGGGAGCTGGCACAAAGCACTCGGGACATTCCCTTGATGAACACGTCAAGTCCCAGGTAAGAGTTGGAATCAGTTATGGAGGAAGGCACAGCTCAGGAGGCTGTGGAAGGAGACTGTCAATGGCCTATGCTCCTTAGAAAATTGGACAAAGATTACCAGAAGCATTATAACTGGACAGCTTGACTACGCTGCAAGTACATGTATAGTCACTAACTGCATGTAGACAACTCCAGAAAAGAAATATGGTTCATTTGTGAGCAAACTATTTCAATAACTTCAAACAAACTAATAACTGCAAAGTGAGTTTTTATTATTTGATCCCTTAGGATTCATCAAGAGGCAGTTTTATGCTGTTCATGTAGTAGTTTGTCGTGGTCCAACACCTCCTGTACGCTGTCCCTGGGGGTTGTCAGTCTACAATGAAAATAAAGAAAAATTATTATTGATATCCTAAAGGGTAGTACAATGAACACTAAACTCCATAATCAGCTTTTCAAGACTAAAAATGTTTCTCTCAACTTATATTCTTGTCCATTGCTACCCATGCCATCTTTTAGTGGCACTCAAGGACTTCTTTACAAAATTTAACGATGAATGGCCTTTTTAAGAAGAAAAGCTAATTTTTCATTTTCAAGGACTTTTTAAGGCCTTTACCAACCAAGATGAGCTTATTTTGTTTGGCTCAGAAACAAACTTTAGAAAATCTGCAAAGTTATTAAACTCAGAGAGATCCATTTTGGTTGCACAATTGAATTCTTTTGGGTAGAACAAGGCAAAGTTACAAAAGAGCCCTTTGTTTCAATGAAAAAGATTCACACCAATGTCAAAAATAATACTTTAGGTTATGTTTTAAATCTCATCTGGGCAAATACATCCATTGTATGTTGTACAGTACTTGTGAGTTTTTAAGTTGAAGTGAGTTTATAATCTGATTACAGTAGAATAGACTGATATATAATAAACAGTACACTCACCCTACGAGGGAACCTTGCAGGGGGAACCCTGATCTTTCTGCTTTCCTTCGAGCGATTCCTGACGACCTTTGAGTGAATTGCACAGCTAACACAATAGTGAAGCTTGACGTACAGTTTGGGAAGAGGATACACTGCAGAGAAAGAGATTCATGTTAAGGAAGAATCCAAAAAGAAATTCTACTGGCCATATAAGGGAAAATATCTCATGTTGACTACTGCCTCCTTACAAATGCCACTCACAGAGGCTAAAAACAGCATAAGCATCTTGCGAGTCGTATACAGATCTTTTTTTTACAGAATGGACAATGAGACGAGTAACATTTTGGCATAATGGTTGCCATAGAGAGCAGAGAATACAAAACTTTTGTCTCTCAACTTTTTTGCTGTAAATTTTCAGTTTTATATCTCTTGAAATCGTGTCTAATGGTAATGAAATAGTGACAGCTTATCACTTCAATGCATAATATTAAAATTCAAAAGATTTTCAAGGAAAGTGTGCTTGTTATACTGGAGTTCTGATTAATTACATGTACATTCATTCATGTACAATTTTCTGAACATTTGTAACTTTTCCTGGATTAAAGAATATACCGTAAACTACTGTGTATAAGCCCTGGGCTTCTACAACTTCATTAGGGGTTTTGGGTGGACTTATAAGCAGAGGGGGCTTATATCCAGGGCTAATAAGCAGAATTAAAAAAAAAAAATGTTTCAAAATGAGCCACAGCAGTGTTGATCAAAATGTTATAAATTTAAAATGTTATATCAAAGCAATGTTGAGTACTGTCATTCAGCAGAGGGGTGGCTTATAACCAGATGCATACATGTATATTTTTTTTACAGGAAGATGGACCTATGTATTATGATCAGTGGAAGCGACAGCAACAGCAACAGCAAAAGTTTGTGGTACTTCACTTAACAGACAATTCTGTTATTAAGGGGCTCTGTGATATACTGTAAGGGTCCAAAAATAAGTTGATCCACAATAATGCTAAAAGCACCTCTGATTGTCATGGTGATTGTTTGATGATTTTGATTGCAACTTTGAGAAAACATTCCCCACAGTAAAAACAAACCTTGTTTCCAGAGCTTCCTATTACGGGTTAAAGACAAATTGCAAATACTTAGGGAGATCGCAATTGCAAAAAATTCATTATAAAATTTTCAGCTAACATGGACCTTCTTGCGGTGATTGTAGGTAAATTTCAGCTTTCTTGGAAACAAATAATATAAAACGCGTGTAAGTCATAGTTGTAAGTAAGTAGCGTAGTATTGTGCAAGTAATTAAAACGTTTTGTATGTGGCGATTATAACTAAGTAAGTACATATAGGGTAACTGCAATATTGTAATTAATGTAATGTATCGTATTTTGTAAGAGACGTAAGTAATAGTGTATCAAAAATATTCTCCTGTAACTAAATGAACGGTAATTAATGTAAGAACTTTTTTTTTCTTTTGTGCGTATGTGTATGCATTATTGTTATCAATAAAACAAAAAACAAAATTAAAAAAAAAAAAAAGAAAAAAAAAGAAACAAACCTACCTTCATATACACTGGCATCAGCAATATCCCTCACTGCGGCTGCCTCCACAATATTCCTAATAACAAATTTCTTTATAGCCTTGTCCTTAGGGACACAACGCGCACAATTTGTGCAACGCACAAACTTGACGTGTCCACGACCATGCTTGGAGCGCCCACAGTTACGCCTCTTCTGTGTCTGTAAAAGTAAATACATTTCAGAGGACTTTCTTACTTCAAAGGAAGTGATCTACCATATCTACAGCAAAGCATAGTAAATAAATCAACTCTCTCCAAAACGGACACCATCGGGACCAGCTCCAACTGTCCATCAAAGAGAGGTGTCGATCTTACAGAAAGTTTAGTTTTAAGTTTGAAATTGTCACAGCATAAATGTGCACTCAAGAGAAGTCGCAAATAATCAAATTACAACCTTGCCAATGCCCGACTATGGCTGCAATTTTGCAGGACATGTGTAATGTAAGTCTGCCATTGACTGATGACCGACTGTTATTTACTGTCCTGTCTTGTCCGAGGGACTCAAAATACCCAGAAATGGTATTTAGGGAATCAATACCTAAAATTTTACTCAAAGGAGCATGTCTCCAGACCCCCTTACAGACTCATGTTTTCAGCACTTACATGTATGTTATCGGAAAACGGTCAACATTTCCTGGATCTGTGCTTGTAAAATATACATTTTTGACCTCCAAAAGAGCAGAGTACTGCAAGGTTTTGTAGTTGTAGATTGAATGCTAGCGGAAGCACAGAACCTTGACTACAAATGTTATTTTTTCTCTAAGGCAAATGCCGTCCACCTTTCTTATATTTTATAGATGGCAAACAATGACTGGTATGCAATGATGTTTTGTATGAAGAGAAAACCCTGCATAAAACAGAAACTTTAAGGATTCCTTGATCTTCTTTTACAGTCTAATAAAAATAAGTTTTTCTACCACAACAAAAGGCTATGTCAATTTATTTACTGTTAAGCCCTGCATTCGAAGAAGTATTCTGTGTTCTATATAGTCCCTCGATGCTCTTTCTCACAAGTTACAGATTCAGAGAGGTCAATTTACCCAGAGGGATCAGTAAGAATTTTAAGAAATTAGAAAATATTGCAAATCTAGTTCAAATTCCAATACGCAAAATTATAAACGGACAGAAAAAGACTAAAAGACAAACGTTCGGTTCTAGAATATAGCGCCCAAGAAAATGACAACGTGGTTTTTGTATCAAGATCATAAACGCGGCAATTTTGTCTTTTTCTTGTCCGTAGCGCTTCAATTGAAGGCTCTAGGGTACGACCGATGTCAAAAGTACATTATAAGCGCATTGAAGTCGCTCAGTGGTCTAGCTAACAACGAAAATATCTCTAAATCGAAGCTATAATTCACAAAAAGCTCACCATTTTGATCCGAGAGAGGAAAAGAGGCCGCTCACATGGAGCCCCTTGATTTTGTCGGTGGCCTCCCCAGAAATTGTCCTATACAATCGCGGGCTCGTGCAATAATTTCATCATTCACGTGGTTTCGGATCAAGATGGCTGCTTCGTTTTTCAACAAGATTGCTGCCTTGGGCTTAGGCCTGGCTGGCATTGGCGGTGTGGTTAACACAGCTCTTTTTAACGGTTAGAAAATGTGCAATTTATTGTATCTGTGGCTTGGTTTAATTGAAGTAGCGATCGCGCAAGATTCTGAAGGCTGTTCGAAGTTCATTTGACAGCCTTCGAGAACTCGCATGCTAGCTTTGGTGTAGTTTGCATTTTGTTACTCCTTGCTTTACTCTAGCTTGTTAAATCGGCTCTAGACATTTATTAGCAAATTTCCCATTTAAACCAAGCTTGCAGGCTGCCATCTTTATTATGGGTGCAAATGAATGTATAGCAACTATATATAATTTTATTATATTGCATGCATGTGTGTTGTACATTTTTTGTACTCAAAACTCTTAAAAAAATAGGCAGTCTATGACTACATGTGCCTAGTGATATGAAAAATAGTATCACCTGCAATGACTACATGATACAACAGCAACATGAAATTTTATTGTGAAATAAGTATCAACTGGCTCCCCGAAGGGACGTTTGGCACTCCCGAGAGAGTTTATAGCACTCGCCAACGAGCGTGCTTTGATCGTCGTGGTACACCTTTTAGCTGTTTACCTTCGGATTTGCTACTTTTGCTAAACAAGGCATATAACGACAAGATTCGGCAAGAAATGTTCATCCACGGCCAGTGATCGAGGGAAGAATCATAACACTTTCTTCAGTTTCTTTACCGATAAAGCAAGAAAATTTCGAATCCCTTCATGTTGCTTTTAAAATCAAATTCTTTGAAAATCCACCGAAAGTTGAGCCTGGCTCTAGAAGGAAAGTAAGATAAATTTATCTTAAATGTGTGGTTCCAGAAAATATCCATACCCCCCCCCCCCCCCCCCACAGAAGGTCACTGGAAATTCCAAGGGGGAGGGGGGGTTAAACCCAGAAATTTCCGAGGGGTGGAGGGGGTTCACGGGCAGCTCCTTTTCCAGAGGGTGAAGAAACATGAAAAAAATAAACAACACATAATCGAAACGAAGCACGAAGAAATACTTATGTACGTTGTTTTAAAACAAAAAATAAAGCTCCTATCCATCGAGATGAGGTTTACATCATAAGCTTTAATGTTTCTGTTTTTCATTCGAGTTTCCTAGCGCTTACTAGCGCGTACAAAGATGCTTCTTTCTTCGTGACCGAATCAAAATGGCGGACGTGACAGCAGAAACTCGTCCCAGACTCCCACTGGTGTCTTGTCTCAGAAGGCCTGGCTGCTAAGCTAGTGAAATTACTTTGGACGAACGTGAAAGATTTGCGATGTGATATAGATCGTTTTCACGTGACGTCATCAGGTACCAAAATCCAAAACTAAAGTGACACCATAGTTTTTATCCACATCAGGCATAAGAGGTACTAAAATTATATCTATTTGCAACTTTTCAGCTCAGTAGCTTCCTTCGTTTGAAAACCAGCGCAATTTGAATTTCAGTGTAATGGCGGTGCGTGACACGCAGTTACGATCGTGTTTGTCAAAAAATATACATTTATCTTGTGATTTTTAGCCATTTCAGAAGTTAAAGTAGCAGGAAATATGTTCATGCAAATGTTTGTTTGTCAAATACCGATGATCAGTGGCCTAGATGATCAAAGTAAGTTCCAGATGTTTACAGTATTTTCCGGCCGCCATATTGGTGTACCACGGATGTACACCAGTATGGCGAATCCATACTGGGCTCTGTAAATTTATGCAAAACATTTCGACGAATATCTAAAGTTTGGGACAGCGCACAGACCTAAAATTTGGAGAAATTACTTCTTTACTTCTCTCTTATAATATCCTATTTTCTTGAAATCATTCACTCAATAGTTTTTCGATTATTTTTGTTGCGTGACAGTGAAAACGATCTATTGAAGGCGGCCGTTTATGAAGTTGCTGGAATCCTAAAAACAAAGCTTTAGTAGATTGTAAGACAGAATTTTAGATAAATAACCGGGCCAGCAAGGAATGTTGTAAGTTGCAATTTTTATTTACAGTATCGTTGCGTGCGTGAGACTTGAAAGTCTGAAACAACACTTCGCGGAAATTGTAACATATCTTCTAGTACGCAAAGTTAATGACTAACAGTGAAAGAAATAAAAAGGTCCAGGCTTTTAACAAATTAAAAAATTATTCTAGCGGCGTTGAATGAAGTTTTGAAGCTACATGTTTACTTACTGATTTCTGATTTACAAGTGAAGATAAATATAACGCACGTATTAAACGTTTCTGCCGACTTTATTTAGTGTCCAAATGCTAAGGATACAACTAGATTGTTACAATCGCCCTACGTTTTAAAGTACGAAGCAATTTCGAATTTTCAAAGGGGTGATTAAAAATATTGGAAATTCCTGGGGGGTGGGGGGGGGGGGGTCCCCACAGACCGTCTGGAACGGAAATTCCTGGGGGGGAGGGGGGTGCAAAACAAAAAGCCTTCCATGGGGGGGGTATGGATATTTTCTGGAACTACACAATATAGAAAACTTACCAACGTTGAACAAACGCGCAATGTGAGCACAAGGAGCGATCATAGCAAAATGTTCACATGTACATCATGTCTTCTCGGGATACGAAAATCAAACGAACATTGCTTGAAAGTGGTTTTGGGTTGTTGGCGAAGTACACGAGAAAAACCCGAATTACGGACACGCGTGTGCACAATAACATGGTGCCTTGGGCTCTATGAGCCACTAGGCACAAAAATGGCTTTTAAACATAAAGCGACCTTTAAACTTGCACACTGTAATTTGCATCACACTGTGATACAATACAAAATGTAACGTGTGAACAGTTATAGCTTATAGCTGAATGTTGGTCAAATTAAATGTGCAGGGGAGCAATATATGGGAGGAGGGGGTCGTGTCAAGACACAACTTAATTTTGCATTTCATGAATCACAAGACAAAAAAAGTCATTTGATTTCAGGATTTTTATGCATACACTTTTCATGGAGTTACACTTTCTTCAATCATAATGTTCTACAAAATAATACTGTTCTACAAAATATCCATTCCCTCCCCACAGAAGAGATTTGTCCTACGACACCTCCCCACTCCTCTAGAAATTCATATTTAGCTTCATACATTGCTTGACATTTTTGGGTCTTTGAAACCACCCTTCATCCTGGAGAATTTCCAGTCCCTTCTGTGGAGGGAGTATGGATATTTCCTGGAACTGCACATTTGGCAAGGTCATGTTTCATGATTCGAGGACCACAAAAATGGCCAACCACAGAATCTTGGAAACCCCCCCCCCCCCCCCCCCTCCCAATTGAAAACTTACAATGTGTTGTTTTTCTCAGTTGAAGGAGGTCACCGTGCTGTGATATTTGATCGATTTCAAGGTGTTAAACCTGACGTGACTGGGGAAGGAACTCATTTCCTTATTCCGTGGGTCCAAAGACCTATCATATTTGACATTCGTAGCAGACCAAGAAATGTACCTGTGATAACAGGAAGTAAAGGTACTGTTAGTGTAAAACTATTTGTTAACATTTGAACAGTAAGCTAATCTTTTTATATAAAGTTGTTTTTATCGGTATTCCCTTTCAATAATCTCCTTTGCAAGCTAGTACAGACACACCTGAATATCATAACATTTTTTTCTCTTACAGATCTACAAAATGTTAATATCACTCTAAGAATCCTGTTCAGGCCACAGCCACAGATTTTACCCAAAATGTACATGAATCTCGGGGAAGATTATGACGAGCGTGTGCTTCCATCAATCACAACAGAAGTCCTCAAGGCTGTTGTTGTAAGTAGATCTGTGTTGTTTTCTAAACATTCACTAATAACACTTGCTTGCCTAGATAAGGCTACTTGACTAGTGGAGATGTCAGTTTAAAAAAGTTAGATGTGATAAATTATGAAGATACTGCTCCCCCGGGGGGGGAGGGGGGGGGGGGCACTCCCATATACAGGTGTATGAGCTATATAGGTATGTGCTGCTGTGAGACGTATGGTTTTTAAGCAGTTTAGCCTGGCATAGGGTATAGAAATCAGAGGGTTGTGGTCTAGAATAGGGTATCATTCGCCGGGAAACATGATAAGTGGTATGAAGAATCAAGTCCAGAATAGGAAGAGAAACTCGGAAGAGAAAGAGGCTTTCCTATATGTAAATAAAATCATTGCAGCAATGTTGTTGGCAGCTGGTATTACATTAAAACCACTGATAGTGATGCAGTTCTAAAAAGAGCAAGTCTGGGATAGGGTAGGGATTTTAGGGTTGCAAAATCAGCTGAACTTGGTCTGGTATAGGGTAAGGGTTTTAGAGTCCCAGCAGCACATCCCCCCCCCTCCCCCACCCTGGGAGATATGCATACTTACCGTCTTAACAGTTTTGTGTTTTGGGAAGTTTAGAAAGGTAATTAAATACAATTATCTACGGTAAACCATAAAAGCCCTCCTTCCATTTTGTCTGAGGAGAGCTGGCAACTGCACATATTCAGGCTAATTTTATGTGTGTGCCGGTATGGTTATCTTGGTGATGCACACAACTTCTGTAGAGGGTGGTACAGGGGTATTCTCGTGACGCGTGATAAGCTGATTTTATTTTCCGTGAAACGTGAATTTAATAAATTTATTCTTCGTGACCCGTGACCAGAAGGTTTTGCGTGACACGTGAAGAGCTTGAATTAATAACCGATATTCGTGATTTCACCACTTTATTGACTTTATTTTGCGTGATTTTGAGATGCGAGTCCTCAAATGTGATCTCCGTATAATTATCGTAATGTCAAACACTCTTTGTAGAGTAAGAACAAGATAAAAGAGTATGTTTCTTTCTTATTTTTGTAATTTCTTAATCAATTTTGATTTCTTCAAATACTATTTGTAGCGTAAGAACAGGATAAAAGAGTACTTATTTTCATGATTCGGGAAAATCAAATTACAATATCCGTGATCCATGATTCGTTATTTTTTTCGTCTGTGAATCGTGCCAGAGACCCCCCTGTACGACCCTCTCTGTAGTTTTCATCCTAATAATGATGTTAATATCATTGCTTTACAGGCTCAGTTTGATGCTGGAGAACTCATCACACAGAGAGAAGTGGTAGGTGTTGTTGGCTTTGTATGTGACCGTAGTCTACTGTTTGTCAGCAGGGGCCATGATTTTGCAAAAGGAATTTCTTATGGAGGGGCTCAGTTTTGGGGTAAATTTCAAAACTGTTAATTAAGTGACTTGCATTTAAATGGAGTTTTGAGTCATAGACATTTCTTGCATACAAGGGTGTCATATAATTATAAGTCCTTGAAAGACTGAAAAAAGTCCCTCTCAATGTAAAACCCATAACTACAACAAAAGTGGTTTGAAGGCCTACCCCCAACGTTATACATAATGTTATATGCTGATTTAGGAACTTAAAATAAACATTTTTAGTGGTCCCTCTTCCACAATTTAATGATGAAATCTTTGTGGATAACAATTTTAGGGATTTTCAAAAGTTATAATAGAATCATCATTCAGATTTGGAATTTATTTGGAAATTATTAATTTCAATAACGCAGGTTTCTCAGAAAGTACAGGAGGAACTGACAGAGCGTGCTGCAAGCTTTGGACTAATTTTAGATGACATATCTCTGGTGAGAACAGATTTTTATGTTGTTGAAGAGTTCAACTAAGATTTGTAATAATATCAACAACTATTGCCAACAATGGATTATTTTATGTGACAGTGGAACAAATTCTTTATAGATAAAAAAACACTTGTCTAATTAAAAAAACATTGCTTCCCATGGGACTAATTAAAAACGTTTCTTCCCTTGCATTTTTGAGAGTCATTATCAGAAAAAAGTTAGCCAAAGGAGCATCCTTGACATGCCTTAAAAAGTGGCCCTTAATAGGCAGGTTGGTCAGGCCTGCACCCATCTTCAAAAAAAGTGGCTTTGCTTTAATACTACGAGAATGCCCTGTAGTGGACCTGTGCTGTAAACAGGAAGTTCCACTATGAAGCAGGCCTGGTTACTCTAACTTATAAGTCGGAGCTTTTCAGATAACTAACAAAATTAGTAAGCCATTCTGACGACTGTTACTGACATTTTGGTTTCATGAGATTTTAGAGGATGTTTAGTTTAACAGGAAACTATGGCCCATATACAACATTTTGTATTTATATTTTACTTTTCCTTCACTTAATATTAAATTTTGACAATAACGAAATAAATGTAGAAGGGCAAGCTAAGATAGATGTAGTAAAACTAATAAAAATAATAGCATTGCTATGAATGAGTGAATTTTACATTTGTGCCTTCAAATCTCTTCGTTTCAGACACATTTGACATTTGGCAAGGAATTCACAGAGGCTGTTGAAATGAAACAAGTTGGTGAGTGACAGTGACATCTCTTTTTTCAAAACGAAAAGATAATAAAACTACCTTAATATTATAGGAAATTAACGCTTCATGAAATTAACGCGAATTTGGAAAATTCGCGTTAATTTAAGTCACGTTAATTTGTGTGAGCGTTAATTTCCGCGCCCTTAATTTAGTAGAGCTTTAATTTCCGCGCCATTAATTAAGTGGAGCGTTAACTTGGATTTTTTTGACCAATGTTTTATCAGGATGGAGATCCACCAGTATTGTTGGCACTGAAAAGAATGCTGGAAGTAGCGAGATTCGTTTGGGTTTTGGATTTTGTTAACTTATTAACAGTGTGTTACAATAAATTTGTTCCTGTTGTCTCTACAAGTTCCGTTTCTTTGTGTGTGGTCGCGTTAATTTTCTTCATTTTGAAATTTCAGCCCCTCTTTCGCGTAAATTTCCTTTATTGGAAAGAAATTTTTGGTTTACTTCGCGTTAATTTAAGTCGCGTTAATTTCCAATACCTTAATTAACACGAGCGTTAATTTCCTATAATAAGGTAAGCCTAACAGCAACTTACTGCTTTTCTCACATCTGTTTAACATAAAAATCAGTTGCATATAGCTTTTAATCGCTGCAGAGTGAGCACAGTGAGTGAGCAGCAGCTAAAATATAAATTTATACAAACTTAAGATTTTGTCAGCTTTGCTGGCTTTTAACCAGAATGCAGTGTGGGGTGATCAGAATGCACTGCTTTTTGGTGGAGCGTCACTTTTAGCTAAAGACACACAACACAAAGATCAAATTTTGGCGTGAATACATACATGTAAAAGCCTGTCAAAGCTGCTGAGGTGTGAAATCCAGCAAGATTAGCACAAGGCAGTTTTCTTGGCAGGAAAATCTACTTCTCCTGAATGACCAGAATGCACTTTTTTAGCCCTGGTTGCTAAACAAGTACTGCTTTCTAACTGAGAAATCACTATGTTGCGGATAGCATTGTTGGTTTTGTCAACACTTAAGATCAACTGAGAATTTTTTTCTCATTCGATTGATTTTTTTATTTTGTCACCTTGTAGCTCAGCAAGAAGCAGAACGTGCCAGATTTCTTGTGGAGAAGGTAAGTAAAGTCACTAATTGGAGCAAATGATTTACCTTGAACAGCATTTAGTAAGCCATGACATGCAATGTAATATGTAAACGACCAAGGAAAGGTGCTGTGATCAGCACATTTGAACCCTGTTGGGGTTGTTGTAGCCTGTGAGCAGGCATTCTCGTCCCCATAGCCCTTTTCGTTTCTCTTAGCCGGCAGGGCCTTGGCACAAGAAACGAAGGGCTCTGGGGACATGGGATTTTTGAATCAATTCGAATTTTTTTTTATTGGCCGTTTGAAACAAAGAAATCTTGAGCGGAAGTAAAAAGACACCATGACTTTCTCATACATTCTTTTGAAATATCGTGACTGCATACATGAAGTCCGGAAGTCCTAGAATCTAGGACTGGAAATCCTTTGTCTCCAGAGCCCTTCGTTTCTCGTGCCAAGGACCTGCCAGCTAAGAGAATTGAAAAGGGCTATGGGGACGAGAATGGTAAGCAGGTTGGAGCGGCAGGACTTTCGGCACCAGACTCATCCCTGCCAGATCGCTTGGCTTGTAGACTCACTCTTTGCCACTCGCATTTCTCATGTGTGTGATCCAAAGATTAGCCTGCTTGTAGGCTAGGGTTGTCATTGACTGCAAAACAGTAATTTTTCCGTTCTCTAAAATGGCTTTTGCAAGACAGAGAAGTGTCCAAAGCGTGGATCCTGGTGTGTGAAGCTTGCAATCCTCACATGAGGATGTTTGAGGCAAGAAAACCAGGTCTCTCTCCAGTCTCCCTCTCTGTTTTGACACTCCTGTTACACCTTCCATTCAAAGACCGTGCAACTTTGAGAAACATAGAACTGTTTGTGGAGTCCAGGGTTGTGTTTTTAGGGAAGACAGTGGAATCTAAAAGTGTTTCTTTCCACTCAAGATCATAAATTACATGTTATGGTTCTAGACAAATTGTTGGGGCAACCCAGTGCTTTCAATAAGCACCGACGGCTGATGAAAAGTGTTGGCTATTTTGCTCAGAGAAGTCGGCTACTTCCCCTAAATTGAAGTAACAAGCTAAGAGAAAGATCCTTTCGAACCTTGTTGATGCAGTCGGCTACTCTATTTTAACCAGCTGCCTACTTAAACTTTTATTGAAAAACCTGGCAACCCTGACAAAATAATAGAGAATCAATGACCTGAAATGAGCTAGCGTCTCTTTTAAGTACAAAAATACAACACAGTTATTGAAAAATGTCGCCAAATAGGGCTCTTCAGGACTCGCGGGCATTTTTTTTATTGCAAACAATACACATGTACTTACAATACCAATCGCTCTGTTTTAACAGTACTTGTACCACTTACAATGGAATACATGCACAATTTAGCTAGAGACATTTACATCACTTACAATACGGTTACTATTTTATACTATTTTCAGACTGGGAATTACTGTAGCCCGTCTGTGTTGGTGTTCACTGTAGCTCAATAATTATTGACTATTATGTAAATGTTTGATTTATTTGTTTTCAGGCGGAGCAGTACAAGAAAGCGACTGTTATCAGGGCTGAAGGAGACGCTAAGGGAGCAGAACTGTTGGCGGAGGCTTTTAAAGAGGCAGGAGAGGGTCTTGTCGTTCTTAGGAAGATGGAAGCTGCTGAGGAAATTGCTGATAAATTGTCTCATTCACGGAATGTTGCATACCTTCCCCATGGACAGAATATGCTGTTGAATTTGCCAGTAGGCCGTCAGTGAGGCCACGGTAGAAACTAAAACAAAACAGCAACCGCAAGAGTTTAAGACTTGGTCAAGTTAAGAATTTTACCATACGATTTACAGCTGTAGGGAGACTGCTTGTTACTTTGTTGTTTGACTTATATTTGACCTGAGAAAACAGGCATCCTTTAGCTAAGTAACCATTCACGCCTTTTGTAATAGAGACTTCTGAAATCAACCTTAAATTTTTTTCCCACACTGATTGGTTAAGAAATCAATAAGAGAAACTTTGATGCTTCTTCATCAACTTCTGGTTTTCAGCTTGGATCTCAGATATTTCTCTTGTGAGAGACGAAATGAATACACGACAAGAGATGGCTGTTTAACTAAGGCTTTTGTCTTAAGTTTAAGCTTGTCACATCCCTACAGGAAGACCATTCAGTTTAAGTCATACCCAAAAAGGTCACAGTGTAAGATTGCACAATTTGTAATAAATTTACTGGCGAAAGTACATGTATCAGATTTTTAATGTAAATCTTTCGGTTATTTCCCGGCTACCCAATCCTAAACAAGTCACGAGTTCTCAATACCTGGCTCTTTACATTTGTGACGAACAGGAAATACCGCCTTTTTGTTTTTGTTTGTTTTTTTTGCGGCGCCACGATGCTAAATCTCCCTATACTTGCTAGAAAAACACTTTCTACACTAAAGCAAGACTTTGATGAAGATTCCATGTTAAAATGTACAATAATTTACTTTGGGGGGTGCACTTAGGCAAAATCTGGACTTTATTTTTGAGTTATTTTTTCAAAAAAATGACTCTTAGTCGGCGCGATGGACCGTGTAGTCAGTCAGTCAGTCAGTCAGTCAGTCAGTGGAGTATGTTTGTATCTCACACCAATCAGGTTTGGGGTACTATCAGAACCAATGAAATTGCAGTTTATAAAGGGGAAGTAATCTGACACAGTTGTAAGCGAGCGATTTCATTCGAAGATTTTCGATTTGTAGGAGGCGGAATCGTTGAGTTGTGAATTAACCCCGGATTTGAAACGCTCGCCTGCTTACAACGCACACGCCGCCAGCAAAAGACCCAATACTACATTGTTATTAATTCTGATGTTAATACTGCGTCATAAAAATGGCAAGGAATCTTCTTCAGAGTGTGTTGTGGCCTCTTGGTTTAAGGGTTTGTGACAAGGAGACTCCGTGTCGCCAACTGAAAAGCGCGATTAATTTAATTAGTCTCTTTAGCGTCTTGCTCCGGCGATTAGCTGGCTCTCGCGCAAGTAGCTTTTATGTTTATACCTTAAACACACCACGTTTAGACATTTAATTAACCGGTACGGGTGTTGACTTTAAAATGGTTTTGCTTTTAAAATTAACTACGATCGATAGCGGCAACAGGCTAGACTAAGAGCATGTCATTCCGTGACAGTTTGATGACTAAAATTACTTAGTTCTTGTTCCTGTTTGTTGAATGAAAATTTACATTTACGACAGGAAACAAATACTCCAGGTGTACTACACTTTAAAAGCTTTCCTAAAAATATAGTTTTTGATTTGATTTGTTTATTACTTCGTTTATTACTTTTCGATTACTCAATGGACACATGGTGTTTTCAGAGGTCTTTTCAAGAAAAACAACAGTGTCATGTTACAAAAGTGAGATAAACAAAAGTGTCATGTTACGTTAGCGCTAACAGAATAAGCCATTTCGTGACATTTTGACAATTTAAAAATTGGTTCTTGTTTTTTTCTAAATGATAAAAATTTACTATTGAACGAAACAGTTTTGACGTAACAAATTGCACGTAAAAATTATTTTGTCTGCAACATTTTTTTTTAAATGCCTCTTAGTCGTAGCAAGGGGCTACGTAGTTAGTGATGCACCATGCACAAATAGCTCAACCATCCCAACAGGACTAACACCCAGTCTTACCCCAAGCAACCCAATCAATTGAAAAAATAACTCCTGCACGCTTAGCGTGCCTATGTTTATCTTTGCTGAACTGTTCCGAGTTCTTCTTCTTGCTCCTTTTTCTTCCGTTTTTCTAGGCTTTCCTATTCTCGCTGCATCCTACTCTTCAGTTGCTTGTATCATCCTTGCTTCTGGCTGGAAATGTTCTGGTATTGCAGGTGTATTGGCCTGTTTTATCACAAATTTTGCAACAAACACTGAGACCATGGCAGTCAATATACAAAATGGAAAATCCTGTGGAAAGATCGATCAGTTGCAAATCACACAAGTGGTTCAATGACTGTTCCTCCAAATCCTGGAATAAGCCGAGTTCAGCACAACAAGGGAATTGAAAATTATTGCTCTTCCTTTCCGGTTCCAAACAAATGTAAGCAGGCGGGCATTGACCCGGGCACTCCCATATATGGGCTGTATAGGTATGTGCTGCGGGATAGGGTATGGTTTTTGAGGTTCTCGGTCCTTAAATAGAGTATGATTTTTGCTCCTTTTGGCATTGTGTCCCCGGTGTTAACCTTAGATAGTTAACTTAAATTCTATCAGCTAAAATAAAAGCCCTCGGGGGGGCGCATTGAGAATGCATGACTTGTTTGGAGCGACGTTTCATTAGTTTCTTTTAAACGAGAAACATGAGGTTGCTTTTTGTGAGCCATGCATGAATATTTGTATTGTCAAAAAGTCTATTTAACCTTTAAGCCAATTGACTTCTATTGTTCTCCACCCCTGAAAAGGATTCATGGAATCAACTTCCTCGATTGCTAGGAAAGCAGAGCATCGACACAGCCACAGAATGCCTTTCAACAGACGACTTTAGAATGTCTTCTATCGCAACAGCCGTCTTTAAAGCAACTATTGGCTTGCTGATCAATAAAGCCAGAGACACGGCAGCTGAAAAGCTGAAAGAAGGCGATGTAACAGATGAAAAGTTTCGCAGCTTGATCGTGAGAGAAATCGATCAGACCAACTCGAAGTTGGATGGATTGGCACGAAAAGATCTTCTTTCCAGTATTAGCGCCTTCAAGGAGGGAATCGCTATCCTGTTCGATGTCTTTAAACAAGCAAACAGAGGACTGAGGGAGACTGATGAAACGGGACTAGCAGCAGCCGAAGCAACAGCAGCTGAAACGAAAGATGTCACAGAAGTCGGCCTACGGCAGCCGTCAGCTTCAGCTCATGATCAAGCAGAAGCAGTATCCCTCGCCCACAAACTCGGCAACCTACGGCTTATCGACTTCGATGAGTCAAGCAAAGAGTTGTTGTCTGACGCAAAAGACAGATTCAAGGAAGCCCGCAGCAAAGCAAGAGATGCCTTTAGCAACGAAGCGTTGAACTCGCCTGATCGCATTCTGGCTATGATGGTTCGTGTCATGGCAACAATACTGGAGAAAGTTGACAATCCTGCGAACGCATTAACGCCTTGTAGAGTTTGTCTTGATCAGTTACACGCGCTGCCAGCCGTCAAGAAGAGCTTCAAAATCGCTTTAGCGAAAGGAATGAAGTCTCGCTTCGGACGGGATGAGCGTAAGGAGATTATCGCTGCCGTTTGTGACATTAATCACGCCATCTTTGATGTCACGCACTTGTTGGAGCAGAGAACATTCATCCTTTGCGGGACCCAAGAATAACTGCAATTTATCAGCAAAGCGCACAATACATTGGATACTACCCTATGCAATGGTCATTTGGAATGGACATCTTCCACTCAGCGGGCGGTATCTGCACAAACACAAAAGGTCAGTTCATTGTTGGAGACTATCGCTATCGGGATGAAAACATAATAGTATTTGGCAGTGATGGCAACTTCCTTCATGCCGTGAAGGTTTGTGAGCCGGCCTTTTGTTGCGATGTAGCTACTGACCAAGCTGATAATGTGTACGCGCTCTGTAAGGAACATTTTCGGGAGAAATGCCATGTGTGTATCTTCGACAAAGACAACAACATGCATAGCAGTTTTGTTGTTGATGGACTTGCAGCGTTTCGTCTTTTTGTAGTGGAAAAGAACTCTAAACAGGTGTTAGTGCTGGGTAAGCGGGAAACGTCTATTTGGCATATTGCGGCGAATATTTACGAGGTTGATGGAACTTTTGTTCGCAGACTTTTATGGCCCAATCAGTTTATGGGGGTACATTACCATGGCAGTGGCATCACTGCTTGTAATGATGGCCGTGTTATGAAGCTCGACCGAGAGCGAGTTTACGTATTCAGTGCAGAGGGTGACGACTGTCAATACATGTTCAGTGTGGGCCAGGGATCAAATCAATCGAAGAATGCTGAAGCAATTCTCTTGGCAAATGAACACGTCATCATTGTTTCGATGATATACGATGATTCAATTTTTGAACCATCTTCGGACTTTGACGTGTCAATATACACAAAAGATGGGAAGTTAGTATATAACTTTCCAATCAGTTCATGTTACCAGTATCGCGGTGGGGGGGGGGGGGGGGGGGGGGGGGAGGGGGTATTATACGATGGAAACTTGCGTTTAATACAAGAACGTTTGGGGTTATATTTGAAAGGAATATCGCGTTTGAACATTATTAGGTGCAAACATAACGATATGAAGTCCTACAGTCATTAAATGATATACAGGACTCGGAACATACATACTCTGTCGACATAAAATACAAACATGCATCACAATAGGGCTTAATATAAGCCTATGGGCTTGGGAAGGCTTATTATAAGAAGGACTCTTGTGCCAGAAATTTGAAAGGCTTATTTTTGTCGGGGAGGAGGTACTGTAGGGGGTGGGGGTTGCTTATTTTCGTAATTTTAACGTATATCGGGAATGTCACCTTCCTTTGCCATTACGCTTCTTTCGTGAGAAACACGGCAGGATGCCACTGTGGGGAAAGTTTCATTTAAAAAAAGCAACGGAAACATGAAAATTTCGCAACATGTCCAAAATCTAACAATTTTTAATGGCAAAATGAAACAACCAAAACAAGATGTAACAAATTCTCTCATGCAAAACGAAACGACCTTCTCGAAGAAAAACTTGTGTTAGGTTAGTGTGCACTTTAATCATCAGATGGGTCACAACTGAGGCTGCTGTCCTTTGTAGTCCAAACAAAATAATGTTACCATCAAAAGGGAAAAGGAGAAAGGGCCTGGGAACGAGGTCGATGTTACCATGCCTAATCCGTTCCGGGGCGTAGATTTATTTTAGTTCGATTTTTTAGTTCCAAAAAACTTTATTTTCAAATCTCGTCTTAAAACCTATGTTTTTTAAAATAAACTTTTTAGACCTTAGATCTGGTTAATAATATGTGCATATTCAGTATATTTTAATATTTTAAGGTTTTAATATTGTAATGGGCTTTTGATCATTTTCATGTTAAGAGGCGCACTATAACTAATAAATTATTATTATTATTAAACAAAAGCAAAAACGGTTTTGGATTTAAGAACTCTGGATTTGGATTTTCAATGGAAAAATGCATCTCAAAAGAAGGAATTGTATTTTGTTTTTACAGCGTATTTATGAATATTTCACGTTGATTTTGCGGCATTTAATATTTTAATGTTAAGTTTTCTCTTTTTAATTTAATCTTGTGTGATTAAATTGACTGACAGTGTTAGTTATTAGAGATTGACAAGTTTTTAAGTTTTGGTGTTATTTTCTGCTTGCAATATTTTGTTAATAGCTTTGAAAGGATATGTATCAAATGCTTATCAGGTGTTAACTTCTTTGTTACCAATGTATCGTGAAGTACCTTGCTTAAATAAACAATTTAGAACTAACGTTAATGTTAGAATGGTATAAACCATGACAGAGTCGTTGGGAAGGTTGTATTTGTAAATATATTTGCGATTGACGTGTGTTTTAAATTCGACACAGTGTACACCAAAAACAGATTGTTTTTAGACTCCTCCTCTCCTACGTCCTCCCCCCCCCCCCCCCCCCCCCCCCCCCCTCCCGGCCACCCCAACTAAGATAAGCTGGAGCTTGACTGAGAAATAAAATACAAACAGCGGCAACAAACATAGCACATGGACTGCACTTGGTTTGAAAAAATGGAATCTAAAATTAACTTGACGTTTCGCTTGCTACGGAGCGCATCTTCAGAACTGACGGGTAAAAAAAGACAAAAGATTTAAAACTTAAAAAAAAAAACAAAGGGAGTTACTGGTAACTAATTACACAATGATAACAATAAAATAGGTGAGAGCTATTCAAGCCACAGCTTTTCACTGCCAACATTGTCATTAAGGGTGGGTTTTAAGTCCCGTATAAACAATGTTTCTTTTATTTTAGAATATCATCGTTCACAAGTCGAAAATGTCTGGAATGATTTTTTTCCCAAAAGAAAAGTAAATAGGTAAGCCCATTATATTTCCGCTGCCTCCACCGTCTGAAAGAGGTGGTAAAACAGTGGTAAAACAGCTATTAGAGTTGCTTACACCGGAATTTAACTGGGACAATATCTACTCCTAGTATTTTGATCTCCGAACTTGCAGATTATTTAATGATTTGATTATTTAATAACTCTGTTCTGCAATACAAAAGGAACGCCTCTGATTCAGTGGAACCCCGCCTTACGTCCACCTCGTCGATACGGCCAACGACCACATTCTGAAATCCAACCTATAGTATTTAAAATTTAAAATGGGTCCATGGGCGTCAGCGTGTTTGTCTTTGTGCAACCTGAATTGCTATTATTAGCCTGCGTAGTTGGCGGGATTTCGCGAGCGAGTGTTTTTTAGCGGCCATATGCTTTTGTCTTGGCCGCCAAGCCCCGCTCACGCGGGCTCCGCCCGCATGAGAAAAAATTCACTGGTGTCCGCTAAGTTCGCCCGCCAGCTACGCAGACTAGTCTAGTAGTAACTAGGAATAGTTGACACAACAGCTGCCCCTGTTGTTAATCAGTTTTTCAAAGCGCCTCCGTTTACTACTGTCAATGCTTTCGTGTGATATTTTAATTGGCTCTTCTATTTGGCTAGCTCTTTAAGGATTACAAGCATTCACATACTTATCAATTTTCGATATAGCGTCAACTTGGCGCCAATTTCCTATTTTCAGCTAATCATTTCTTGCATTAAAATACTGAAGAAAAATCTTACATAACATACTATTTTAATTGAACTGCAATTAAGATTATGAAAGAAATTCTAAGATTTGCTGCGTGCGCACATAAGCAGCACTACCTAAATACATGTTTTTACAAAATTCAAATAAAAATATCTCTAAGAAGAATTGCACTGCGCATCCATGCGGCGCATATTGTTTCGCGTCACTTAGCGCACGCCAATCTCGTTCCCAGAGTCCACGTTTCCCTAGACCAGCGGTCGGAAAAGGTTTCCACGTTTCCCGTTCCGCCGGACAAGGATAACGCGGGCTCTGGGAACGAGATTGTGCGCGCGCTAAGTGACGCGAAACAATATGCGCCGCATGGATGCGCAGTGCAATTCAGTGGAATCAACTTAAATGAACTAGGCCTAAGGCTATCCTGAAACTGTAAAAATAAGTAAAATATATATGCATATAATTACGGTTTGTAAGCCATGCGTTGATAAATAATTGTACAGACAGATCATTCCATGTCAATTGACCACTATTGTTCCACACCCCTGAAGTCGAGGATGCAAATTCCTCCTTTTCAATGAAAAACGTCGACCACCATCAACGAAGCCTCAAAATCGTATTACTTTCGGTTCTGTTTAGAATGTCCGATTTTCTCGCAACAGCCGTCTTCAAAGCAACTATTGGCTTGCTAATCAATAAAGCCAGAGACATGGCAGCCGAAAAGCTGAAAGAAGGTGATGTAACGGATGAAAAGTTTCGAAGCGTGATCGTGCGTGAAATCGATCAGATCAACTCGAAGTTGGATGGATTGGCACGAAAAGATCTTCTTTCTGCTAACAGCTTCTTCATGGAGGGAATTGCTATTTTGTTCGATGTCTTCAAACAAGCAAAAATAGGAGTGAAAGAGCTGAGGAAGACTGATGTAACGGGCGGGGCAACGGGACAAGCAGCAGCCGAAGCAACAGCAGCGGGAGTGAAAGACGTCCCAGAGGTAGGCCTACAATCGTCAGCTTCAGCTCAAGCAAAAGAAGTACCTCTCGCCAAGATATTCGCCAACTTTACAACTAATCGACTTAGATGAGTCAAGCAAAGTATTGTTGTCGAAAGCAAAAGAAAGATTCAAGGAAGCCCGCAGTAAAGCAACAGATGCCTTTTGCAACGAAGGGTTAGACACGCCTGATCGCATTCTGGCTATGATGGTTCGTGTCATGGCGACGATTCTTGAGGAAGTTGACAATCCTGCGAACGCATTAACGCCTTGTACAGTTTGCCTTGATCAGTTACACGCCCTTCGAGCCGTTAAAAAGAGCTTCAAAATCGCAGTAGCGAAAGGATTTAAATCTCGGTTCGGACGGGATGAGCGTAAGGAGATTATCGCCGCTGTTTGTAGTATAAATCACGCCATCTTTGATGTCACGCTCATGGTTGGTTCCAATAGCATAATCTGGCCTCTCATCGATGTTGGAGCAGAGAACATTCATCCTTTGCGGGACCCAAGAGTAGCTGTCATAAGTCAGCAGAGCGCAGAATACATTGGATACTATCCTGTGCAATGGACATGGTCATTTGGAATGGACATCCTAAAATCAGCGAAAGGCATCTGTACGAACACAAAAGTCCAGTTCATTGTAGGAGATATGTTTTTAAAAGCTATAAATGTATTTGACTGTGATGGCAGCTTCCTTCGTGTCTTGAAGTTTGACAGGTCGACCTTAACTGTTTTGCATGATGTAGCTACTGACCAAGATGGCGACGTGTACTTGCTCTGCGAGGGAGTTTTAAGTCAAGGGCGTTATCAGGTGCGTATCTTCGACAAAAACAACAACATGCATCGCAGTTTTGTTGTTAGCGGGCTTGAACCGTTTCTTCTTACTGTTGTGGAAAAGAACTCTAAACAGGTGTTAGTTGTGGGTAAGCAGGAAACGTCTAATCCGAATTTTGTGGTGAATGTTTACGAGCCTGACGGAACTTTTGTTCGCAGTTTTTTATGGGCCGATGAGTTTTTTCGAGGAGTTTGCCAAGTCAGGGGCATCACTGCTTGTAATGATGGCCGTGTTATGGTGCTAAACCAAGGGCGAGTCTACGTATTCAGTGCAGAGGGTGACTGTCTCTACGAGTTCAGCGTGGGCCAGGAAACAAATCTATTGAAGGAGTTGAAAGCTGGAGCAATTCTCTGGGCAAATGAACACGTCATCATTGTTTCGATAATATACAATTGTCCACTTTGCGAACCATCTTCGGACTTTGATGTTTCAATATACACAGAAGATGGCAAGTTAGTGTATAACTTTTCCATCAGTTCATGTTACCAGTATCGCAGCTGGAGCCGCTTTATATCGGGGATCACAATAAACAGACAAGGACGTATTGCCTTGGCATTGTGCGGTGAAGACAAGAGCGAGATACTAGTGTTCTAAGCTGTGATGCAATTTTCACAAAAGTTTCTTTTTGATTAAGCATTGTCTCACAATAATGTTAATATGGCCAAAGATTTTTAAAAATAAACGCGGAGTGCTGAGTCACCCAGCTGCCCGTAAACCGTAAAATCCGAAAATAAGCCCTGAGATTATATTTGCGGAGGAGAGGGGGCTGGTATTTTTCGATGGAAATTTGCTTTACAAGAACGTTGGGGGTTACATTAAAAGGAATATTGCGAATGAACATTTTTAGGTGCAAACATAACCATATGAAGTCCCCTAGTAATTACATGAACATCACTGGACTCGGAACATATATACTCTGACGACATGAAATACAAAACATTCATCGCAGTTATCACAATACAGGGGCGGATCCAGGAATTTTTTAAAGGGGGGGTTGTACACTATTGTAGTAACCTTTAATGCTAATGGTGTGGAAGGTGAGTTATGGCCCCGGCCTCTGACACGAGCTCTTAAGACTTCCGGAGCAATGCCCCTCCCCCCTCTATAACGCCTTTAGCAGCATTCCCGATACTTCAATTGAGTTGTGAAGGCATGATATAAAATCTGGAATTTATCTTATTTCTCACCTTGGAACTCAAAAATAATAGGGACAGCAGTTTCATCAATAGTTATTGTCATTTCTCTACATACCTCATTAATCAAACAACGTAGCCTGAAATAATCTTCTTGGATGAGCTTTTACAAAGGCCTCGCATATCTCGTCTACCTCGAATCTCTCAGGGTAATGCATAGCAATAACTGCTAGGTCTGAAAAGCGCTCTTCAGACATCGTTGATCTGGTGCAGGTTTTGATCCGTTTCATAAGCGAAAAGGACCGCTCAGCTTCCGCGCTACTGATTGGAAGGGTGCAAGCAATGAGCAGAAGACGATGAATGTTTGGAAAAGCATCCTCGTCACATGCGCCAAGCGCTAAGAGAAGATTGCTCGGAAGTTCTTTCTCTGTCGACTGCCACATTGTTTGCCACCTTCGCAGCTCATTCCCAAGGGATTTGGGAAATGGAAGGTCATTCTCCCAGAATAGCATGCCTTCTGTTGCTTCGGATAGCTCCAGGGTGTTTTTAACAACGATCGAAGGAACTAGATATAGCAAGTGACGGGCGTGGCGATCCTCGTCCGAAAATCGTTCTTGCATTTGACTAACCAGGGAATCAAGCAGGGGAATGGCCACAGACTTTTTGTAGTGATCTATTGGGCTAGAACTGAGAATGTTGGAGCGGTTCCTCTGTATCCTTGTCTTTCTGGGAACAGCTTCAACGATTCCCAGTTTCTCAGCAAGGTCTAATACTTCTTTGTACCAAACTTGAAAGTCGATATCAATGTTGTTTCTGGCAGACTTGATGTTTCCAATAACTTCGTCAACCATCATGTAAGCTTCAAAAATATCTTGATCCCGTTTCTGCAGCTTTGATGCAAGAGCTTTAACTTCATCAAGAATATTCTTGGTTGTAATGAAAACCACTACAGTCTGGAATGACAACAAAGAGGCTTTCAGTCCCTGGGCTTTTGTGATGGTCTCCCTGTCCCAGTTCCAGCTTCCAGTACTCGATTTCAAATCTGGGTACTCGTGGGGGGAAACAACAGCATCTAGAAAGGTGACAAGGAGCTCATACATTTCCAGGAAAACATCTAAGCACGTGTGTCTTTCCACCCAGGGTGTCTTGCATAGACCTGGAAGCTTGCTGTGAGAATTCTCAGGCAGGTATTCTTTCAGTGTCAACTCAAACAGCTGCTGTCGCTTTGGGCTGTTATCCAAGAAAAAATATGCCTCGTTTATTAGACCTATCAGATTTCGCACTTCTTGCAGTTTGCATGTTGCTGCGATGGAGAGGTTCAGGCAGTGAGCATAGCAATGCGTGAAAAGAGCTAACGGACTGATCTCTTTTATCTTAGCCTGAACTCCTTCCTTTCCACTTGACATAACGGATGCTCCATCATAAGCCTTACCACGGATGTTGCTGGGATCCAAAGAAATAGTTGGATCTGAGAGAGATTCCAAAATCTTTCTTGAAATCATGGTGGCATTTGTTCGTTCCAAGTGCATGAAATTAATCAGACATTCTTTGACATGAGGATCGTTTGGTGAAGACTGGTCCACGAACCTCAAGCATAAAGATAAGATCTCCTGGTTTGAGTGTGGATCTGTACCTTCATCTGCTATAATCGTGAAAGGGAGGTCCTTAGTCCTCAGCTCTGCTGTCAGCCTTTCCTTAATTTTTGACGCATACACGTGAATGACATCATTCTGGATAGTTTTACTCGTATATCTTGCTTGCCGGCTTGATGACAAGAGGTGCTTTTGAAGAACGTCATTTCCTTTTGCCTGTAATTGTAGCAGGGCAACAAAGTTTCCTCTGTTAGTTTCATAACTTGAAAAATCGACACAATCATCACGATGTCCTCTAAAGGCCAGACCCTGCTTTGCCAGAAACTCTACAGCCAAAACAATCTGTCGTAGAATTTCTTTGTTCTCTGTGGCTTGATTGGCTACGGACGTCGCCAGCTGGGAATCTACTCTATACCTGTCAGGATTCTCAAAAGTTTGTTTGAAGAGGTCTGCCTGTTCAGTTGCGTATTTATGCATCACAGATTGCTCATGACAGTTGAGGATGCCATCCTTGCCAAGTGCTTTAGTGTAAGGTTTCTGGTACGGTACTGTGACCAATACACCTGGTGTTGTTCCCTTAGTAACTTTGTAAGGGAATAAGATACAGTGACTACAAACACCACCTTCAAGTGTGTAACTGTAGCAAAGCCAGGGAAACTGTTTTAGCCATTTGGATTGAAAAGAAGCTTTCCACGTCTTCTTTCCTTTGGTAACTTGATGAGAATGAAGTATATCTGACTCAGAAGGTTTGCAGTGAGACGTAAGGTATTGCATTCTTTTTTCATCTGTAATTTCGTGGGATAATCGTCTCAAAACATCCCACGAGCCTTCAGCAGCTTTCACAAAAGTACCCAAATCGATCTTTGTGACTGTGGTTGAACCAGAAGTGGCAGCCACAGGACCTTTTGTAACTACATGTAAAATTTTCAAAAAAAGTTTATTTGTATACATTCATAACCCTTAATAAGTTAGTTCTTGATCTATTCCAAATAACCTCAATAAAGTTCAACACACATTCTTTTATTTGAAAAATTTTAATTGACAATATTTAAAATTGTCATACACAAAAAGAAAAAAATACCATTTCCTGATAATATTGTACTATTGTATTTGGTTAGACCTTTCAGTATACTGTTATGACAAACTATTTTCTTTAACACAACACTGTTATGCCACCATATTATATAACATATTTTTACATCTAACGACAAACAAAACTAACGTCATACTCTTCCCCTAGAGCATAAATATGTTCTTCATCTTCGGAACTGCAAGATATTTCTAAAAACTGAAGGTGATTCAATTTTTGCAAAATCAGCCTTATGTCTTTTCTTGCAAGGCTTACACCAACCAGGCACAGAACATTCAATGAGCACGAAGAGGCAGTAATGGTTGCCACTTGATTGGCAGTGAATCCTACTCTGTTCACTGATAATATTCTTAGATTTTTTAATTGCTCTAAAATAGCAATACAACAACAGGTATCTAGTTTTTGACAGTCATTAAGGATTAAGGTTTCAAGAGGAGAGGAGTCAGTCGATAGGAAATTGAGGGTTGCCCACTTAAATCCAAATATCGCAAATGTTTAGAAAATCCTAGACTATCTCCTAATAATGTTTCCAGCCTCCTTTCTGATGTTTTCATTTCGATATATCTTATGGATAAATATCTAAACCCACTGGAGTGTGACATGATGTTAATAAATTGTTCTTCACTTAAATTTCTTATGTGCCACTCATCAAGAAGGAGGCAACTCCACAGAATGTTATTATCTTTTACAATGTGCCTCCACCTTCTTGAGACTCGGCACAATGTTTTAAGCATTTCTTTAAGGCAGAAGTTTTTAAACACCTCGACCAATGCTTCATCAGGCAAAGGTGTGTACAAAACGAAATTAATACTAGTAAGTTATTAAAACTTACTCTCCAGACTTCTTACAGACTTTGCATCATTGGAATAAATACTCTTTCTTAGTACTGGTCGAGATAAGTTTACCATTCAGACAATTAAAAGTAAGAAGTTTATACCTTCGATCCCGGACACTCCAGGTTGATCGTCTGAGTTGCTGAGTTTTGGTTGCTTGTTAGGAGGAGCAGAACAGCTTCTTTCTGTGTTTATCATGACAGTTCACTTAGTGACGATTTCTTAATAAATTTTATTTTATCTGTCTGCGTTTAATGACAATATTATTTCTGCTTACCTTCATTAATACCTTCATTATTACTTGCTGATTCTTCAGGCCTAGATTGGGCTGAACCTGCAAAACGTTTATATTCGAAAGAAATGATTTTCTTGCCAGCCAGTTTTCAAGATGGCGGCCCGATGGAAAATGCACTTTGTTTATGAATTGCACGGTTTGTCGAGGCTATTGGCTGTTCAAGTAGTTATTGGTGTTATGGAATTGAATTAAACGACTTGTTTTGAAAAAGAACCATGAACTTACCTGGTTCCTTTGTATAAAAGTCTGTAATTTTCTTCATTTTTCTTTCAACATTTAACACTCTTCGACAATACTCCGGCAAACTTTCGCGTCCCAATCCCACTCGTTTACTTTTGAATGAATTTCACCTGTTCATGTCGCCTGTTATATCTAAGCATGTCTGGTGACGCGATTCTGCTACGACTGTCACCTTCTTGCAAGTAATATCCTCTGCAGCAGTTGTAAAATGTAAGTTATCTTTTGAAAACATGAAAAGCAGTCGAATGGTGAAAGTGAACCAACTTTGCAAAAAACAATTTTATTCAATTATTTTTCAGGAAGAATAAAAAAAAAATAACTAAAAAATTTTGCCCAAAGGGGGGGTTGCAACCCCCATCACCCCTCCCCTGGATCCGCCTCTGCAATAAGTTTCTTACTTAAGAGCTGGAACATAATATAAGGCAATGGGCGGTGCTTATTTTCAGAATTTTAAGGTACATCGGGAATGTCACCTTCCTTTGCCATTACGCTTTTTTCGTGAGAAAAACGGCAAGATGCCATTACTGGGAAAGCTTCATTTTATAAAAAGCAACTGAAACATGAAAATATCGCAACATGTCCAAAATCTAACAATTTTCAATGGCAAAATGTTACAACTAAGACAAGATGTGACAAATGCTTTAATGCGAAACGAAACAACCTTCCCGAAGTCAAGCTTGTGTTACACGAGGCGTTAGTGTGCAGTTAAATCATCAATAGGCCATTTTACAATTGTTTGCTCAGTGACCTGGCCTTTGAATGGTAGTGAGGCTGGAGTTGACCTTGCATTGATACAGACCTCACTGTTTTTGTTTTGTAAATCAAGTTCTTCTGATGTTAACTAGTTTGCATTTACATGAGAAAGCAGAGAGGTTTGTATCAATGCAAGGTCACCTCCAGCCTCGCTACCATTCAAAGGCCAGGTCACTGAACAGACAACTGTAAAATGGCCTATTCGGTCACAACTCAACCTGCTTTGTAGTCTAAACAAAATGATGTTACCGTGACTAATCTGTTCGAGGCGTAGATTTATTTTAGTTCGATTTTTTAGTTCGAACAAATTGTTATTTTTAAACTCGTCTGTTTTTTTTAAATTAGCTTTTAGCCTTTAAATCTTGTTAATAATATGATATATTCAGTATATTTTAATATTTTAAGGTTTTAATATTGTAATGCGCTTTTGATCATTTCCATGTTAAAAAGCGCACTATAAATTAATAAATTATTATTATTATAAAACAAAAGCAAGAAACGGTTTTGGATTTAAGAACTCTGGATTTGGATTTTCAGTGAAAGAACGCACCTTAAAAAAGGAACTATGCGGTTCACGTTAATTTTGCGGCATTAATTTTCAATGTTAGTGTTTTTCTCATTTTAATTTAATCTTGTGAAATTCAAATGACTGACATTGTTAGTTATTAGGGGTTGGCAATTTTTGAAGTTTTGGTGTTATTTTCTGATTGCGTTGAAAGGATATGCAGTAAATGATTAGCTGGTGTTAACTCCTTTTTAAGCTGTGACGAAAGAAATAGACTGCTTGACATTGAAACATACACTCGGTTATTTTCTTACGCGCGCGTGATGTCTTTGTACGACACAGACCTTGAACACGTTTGAACGAACGAACGAACGAACGAACGAACGAACGAACGAACGAACGAACGAACGAACGAACGAACGAACGAACGAACGAACGAACGACTGAAGGAACGAACGTACGACACAGACCTTGAACACGTTTGAACGAACGAACGAACGAACGAACGAACGAACGAACGAACGAACGAACGAACGAACGAACGAACGAACGAACGAACGAACGAACGAATGAACGAACGAATGAACGAACGAACGAACGAAGATCACGCAAGGTAGGTCGTCATGATCTTTTTTTACCTCCAATAATTTTACTGCTATATCAAATACTCGGCCGTCGGCCCCGAGAGAAAGCGACTTTGGCCAGTTTGAACGGTCTGAGAATTAAGGTGGCATTACATCGCCATTTTCTTGTTCTTTTATATTCAGCTGTATTGCTAGACTTGGTACTTTAGTTTATTTTTCACTTTCAAAGGTTCTTCAGTTTCTTAGACAACTGATAGTGGACATAATTCTCAGCACGTATTAAAATGTAAGTAGTCAAAGCTTACAGGCTAAATATTATTTTCCTCACATTACAGTATTGGCCCTGCAGAAGACTGGACCTCATAGTTAAAATCAGATTGGCCAACAAATTTTACCCTTTTTTCGTAGCAGCAGCCATGCGACCAGTTTGGTTTCATTAACACTAAGAGTAGCGCCTGGTATGAGCATTTCTTGATCCGGCAACAGATAAGCCAAGTAGTTTTATTCTTCGTTGCGCATGTGTGGCCCACAGTTTCCAGAGTTTTTTTGTTTTGTACAGGCTAAGTTTACCTTTTCACTTATACGCCGCGCAAGCGTTTCTGGGATTATTTTGATAGAAGAGGGAAAATATAAAATGGCGGGAACACAGAATTGGAAATTGCAATCATTAGTGGTTTACTTCTCTTGTTTACTATTATAAGTCCAGACTGTTTCGTCAATTTCTCAAAACTTGTAAAACATACTATTTCTTTTAAAATCCGATAATAGGCTCCATTTTGTCAAACGATTCCAGACATTTTAGCGGGCCTTCCAAGTCGAAAATGTCTGGAATGACTTTTTTTCTCAAAAGAAAAGTAATTAGGTAAGCCCTCTCTCCTCCACAGACCTCTCTCATTTTTTCGTACGGGGTGGGAAATGGGGAGAGGTTAAAAGTAAGCGCGCGAAGCCTGGGGAGATGCATTCTCGTCCCAATGGCCCTTTTCGCTTCTCTTAATAGCCGGAAGGGCCTTGCCACGAGAAACGAAGGGCTCTGGGGACATGGGATTTTTGAAGCAATTAGAATTTTTTTAAGGGCCGTTTTAAAAAAAAGAAATGACTCTCCCATACAGTCTATAGAAACATCACGACTGCATTCATGAAGACCGGAAGTCCTAGAACCTAGGACTGGAAATCTTTTGTCCCTTCGTTTCTCGTGCCAAGGCCCTGCCGGCTGAGAAAAGCGAAAAGGGCTATGGGACGAGAATGGGGGAGACGGGGAAAGGAGGGTCGTCCTCTGCGCTCCCTTAAGCCTTTCTTCCCTCCACTAAAGGTGCCTCTGCGGAGGAGAGAGAGGTAAGCCCATTAAATTTACGCTGAGTCTACTGTCTGAAAGAAGGACTACATACAGTCAAGCGTACGACACAGACCTTGAACACGTTTGAACGAACGAACGAACGAACGAACGAACGAACGAACGAACGAACGAACGAACGAACGAACGAATGAACGAACGAATGAACGAACGAACGAACGAAGATCACGCAAGGTAGGTCGTCATGATCTTTTTTTACCTCCAATAATTTTACTGCTATATAAAATACTCGGCCGTCGGCCCCGAGAGAAAGCGACTTTGGCCAGTTTGAACGGTCTGAGAATTAAGGTGGCATTACATCGCCATTTTCTTGTTCTTTTATATTCAGCTGTATTGCTAGACTTGGTACTTTAGTTTATTTTTCACTTTCAAAGGTTCTTCAGTTTCTTAGACAACTGATAGTGGACATAATTCTCAGCACGTATTAAAATGTAAGTAGTCAAAGCTTACAGGCTAAATATTATTTTCCTCACATTACAGTATTGGCCCTGCAGAAGACTGGACCTCATAGTTAAAATCAGATTGGCCAACAAATTTTACCCTTTTTTCGTAGCAGCAGCCATGCAATCAGTTTGGTTTCATTAACAGTAAGAGTAGTGCCTGGTATGAGCATTTCTTGAGCCAGAGATCCGGCAACAGATAAGCCAAGTAGTTTTATTCTTCGTTGCGCATGTGTGGCCCACAGTTTCCAGAGTTTTTTTGTTGTTTTGTGCAGGCTAAGTTTACCTTTTCACTTATACGCCGCGCAAGCGTTTCTGGGATTATTTTGATAGAAGAGGGAAAATATAAAACGGCGGGAACACAGAATTGGAAATTGCAATCATTAGTGGTTTACTTCTCTTGTTTACTATTATAAGTCCAGACTGTTTCGTCAATTTCTCAAAATTTGTAAAACATATTATTTCTTTTAAAATCCGATAATAGGCTCCATTTTGTCAAACGATTCCAGACATTTTAGCGGGCCTTCCAAGTCGAAAATGTCTGGAATGACTTTTTTTCTCAAAAGAAAAGTAATTAGGTAAGCCCTCTCTCCTCCGCAGAGGTCTCTCTCATTTTTTCGTACGGGGTGGGAAATGGGGAGAGGTTAAAAGTAAGCGCGCGAAGCCTGGGGAGATGCATTCTCGTCCCAATAGCCCTTTTCGCTTCTCTTACAGTCTATAGAAACATCAGGACTGCATTCATGAATACCGGAAGTCCTAGAACCTAGGACTGGAAATCCTTTGTCTCTAGAGCCCTTCGTTTCTCGTGTCAAGGCCCTGCCGGCTGAGAAAAGCGAAAAGGGCTATGGGGACGAGAATGGGAGAGACGGGGAAAAGAGGGTGGTGAATTTTACGCTTCCCTTGCCTCCTGCACAGACCTCTTTGGGTTCGTCACGCGATATTTCAAAACCTCGCTATTTTGAAGTTTTTTGTCGTTTCCCCTGGGATATCGAAATAGCGGGGTTTGACTGTACTTTAGAAGTAATAACTGTCAGTCATTTTGTTTGTGAATTCAACGTCAGATGCATTGTTTCTTTCGTCGCAAAAATCAACAACGACGCCATCTGTGATGTCATCTGAGCCTTCTATCATGCAATAGTTAGTCTGCGCTTCAGAGGTGCCTTCCACTTGCCCATGCGTTGTTGTTTGGTCTGCAGACCCTTCTTCGTTGATGGCATTTTCCTTGAGCTCTTGTTCCTTGGCGATTTGTGAGATTGTCAGAGTTCTGGAACGACTTGTACCTTGGGATTTCAGGGAAAGATATTTTTATTAGGGCTCATGAAAGCACAAAATGGAGATCAGACTTAAAGGTTAACTTCGCTAAAGGAAGTTAAATATTTTGATCAACATTGAATACCCAAGCAAATGATGTAGAAACGTTTCAGTTCCAAATAAAAAAAGGGGAAAGAATTGGAATACGAATGTATCTTGTACTTGTAATTTTTGGTTGGGTGTGCTTTGCAAAATTATGGGACTGTGCAATAATTACCTGGGAGACCAGAGGGGAGCAGGGGGGAAATCACAACTAGACAGAAAGGGGGTTGGATGTAAAATTTAATACATACATGGAGAGAGGGGGGATTACTTTTGTCCCTCTTTTTCACAAACTGGAAAAGTGGTAGAAGAGCTATTACAGTTGCTATTTCAGGTGTTTTGGTCTCCGAGCTGGCAGACTATGTATTAGCTTTCCCCATTTGTCCTTCAGTAAGAAAGGAACGCTTCTGTTTCAGTGGAACTCCGCCTTACGTCCACCTCGTTGATACGGCCAACGGGCCACATTGTGAAATCCCAACCTATATAATCATTTATAATTTTACCCCGTTAATACGGCCAAATTTCCATGGCCCGTTGGTGGCCGTATTTTTAACGGGGTTCCACTGTATATATTAAACAGTGCTACTTTATTACGAACAACCAACTGGAACAACATGGTTTCAAGCTAAGCAGAAGTAAGGCTTATTTTCTACACGAGTTCTCAGCCACGCACGTCGAAATGCTGCCAGAGATGTGCTGGAAGATGAAGAATTTTTAAATAACTCGTGCGAGGAAGACACAGCATCAGAATCAGAGTCAAGTGATTCCGATGTAGAGAACACGTACGTTGAAGAGTCATTTGAAGTACTTTTTGTGCCAGAGGAAGACATCCAAAACGTAAATTAGGTATGAGGGAACCATAGGTATGAGGGAGCCGTATTTTACTCATTCCCCCCCCTCCAATTAATTTTTGCATAGTCCCTAAATAAACCAATGACAACTTGCAGAATTTAGATGTCATGTCTCCCACACTGTATGGCTTCCAAGCATATTCTCAGTCTTGCAGTCACGTGGTCGCGTCATTTCGAGGTGTTTGAGGGAAACCTTTTCCTTTCCTGCGACTACGAGTATTTATACTCCTCCCCCCTGGATGGGATGCAAGTCCATCGCAGGGCTACCCCCAGCAGTAAATTCGCCGGTACCCATTTATACACCTGGGTGGAGAGAGGCACTATGAGAGTAAAGTGTCTTGCCCAGGAACACAACACAATGACCCCGGCCAGGGCCCGAACAAAGAACCGTTCGATCCGGAGTCCAGCGAACTAACCATTAGGCCACCGCACTTCCCACAAGCGTCACTATACAAGGCCGGAGGAAAATTGCTAGATCCTTAACAATAACAAAGTTAAGAGGAGGGGAGAATTTCACACTCCTGCTTCAGGATCTTGCAACCCGTGGCAACCAGTTGACGGTTGGTTTTGGCATTTGCAGACGAGCTGAGAAAACAAAAGTTTTGTTTTCCTTTAACAATTTTACGAAAGCATTGTTTAACGTAACCATTGGTTAGGTTCGGTTGCTAGTTTCGAGATTCTCGACTCCAGAGCTCTTTCACGTATGTGCGTCATGCGCGACTGAAAAACTCTAGGGTCGAGAATGCTAGTTTCGACAATCAGTTAAAAAATGCTAAAAAAAAAAGTATTGTGATGCTTACTGCCAATAAATTTTACTCACTTTTGCTTGAAAACGAAATGCTCCAAGATCTTGGTTTCGGGCTACAAGCTCCACACAGTGCTCCAAACACTCGTTTATAGGCCCATCTATAGCGCATGCTCATTTTGCCGTAGATAATGGGGTTTGCTAGAGCGTAGATGAGGGACACCATTCCGGTGAAAAGAACGACAAACTTACTAGACTTTTGGTCTGTTACCAAGGCTACAATGTTGCTGATCTGGAAAAAATGAATATCAAGGAAAAAAAGATTAATATCCGTATAGGCAGTTTTTAAGGCTGAAGTTAATGATTGCACTTAAGAAGATCGTGCAAGCTCTTTAGGCATTGTAGTCAAATCCAGCAGAATTTTAATTAATTGAGTCAGGCCTATACTGAAAGTGTAAAAATAAGTAAAATATATTTAAAATTTAAGCAATCGTTTAAAGTTTGTGATTGTTACTGTTTCAGAAAAAAAAAAAAGTTTTTTTTTACGTTGCATTGCTGTCCGAATTTTCTATTATAGTGATTGAAAGAAGACTGAAACAGCTTGTTCAAGATGTATAATTAGTCATTACAACTAAAATTGAAGGTTACAAATTGTCTAGACTTAAATTAAAGTGCCTATGAAATGAAAATTTTTATTCTATTTATGAAAAGTTTTGGCATTTATGAACTCGAATTGAAGGGTTTTAAGAGTTGGAAATGACACGATTCCTCATACAGTATTCCTTCTTATGACAGCAGCGGTTGCATTGATCGATAGCAGTTAGTTATTGTTAATTTTAAGAAAATTTTAAAACAATGAAAAATCTCTTGAATACACTTTATTCAGAGATTGTCTTCAAAAAAAGCAATTTCAAAATTTACGCTGAAGCCCATATAGTTCAATTTAAAACTCTGATATGTCTTTGCCGAAAGTAATTACGTTTTGGGTTAGGAGACGTCTTTCATATAGTTATCGTTTGACGAACTTGAATGTTATTACATTTTGCATTTAGATCATTTCATTTCAATTTTCTTCGATTTAATTGCGGAAGCCTTCGAACGGTAGTAAAATAACTTGCGTTGATATCTTATTTTCCGACAATTATTCTAGTCTTGCAAAAGAAATTAAATTGCTGTTAAATGTTGCTAAAAAAATTTTGACCACTTCCGGACCGCCTAAATCTCGTACCCACGCTCTTTGGGTTCTATGGTATAACGCTGACCATCGAACCTGAGAGAAACTCGGTACAAGTTCACTTCACGAGTAAAACATTGCTGTCTCATCTTCACCAGTTTACTCACCAAAATAGGCAACCAGCTGATGTAGTATAGAATAACAACAATAGCCATCATTCGCGATAGTCTTTGGATCTCCCTCACTCCCGAAGGGTTGCTTTTCCGCCTCACCTTCATCCGCTCGTACTCGAGCACTTCGGGATCCGACCCGCGGGACAAGTCTGTTCCGGCGCTTTTGTTTTTAACGTCCATTGTGGTTTGCCGTTTAATAAACTGTATACTTGAAGATTTGATCGCGATATAACATGCTAACACCAATGCTAGTAACAGGAAGGAGGCGGATAAAATGACTATTGCGTACGTTTTGCCTAAGTCTGATAAATGATAGAAACATTTACCATCCTCATAACCAGATTTTCCGACTCCCATAAACGGCAGGCTCCCGAAAAAAACAGCGATAAGCCAAGTGAACACAACGAGTTTCTTTACTCGTGAAGTTGTAATGGTTGTATGATATTTGAATGGCGATAAAATCATAAAGGCTCGTTCGATTGCCATAAGCGTCACTGTTCCCGCAGATGCAAAGCGGAGCGAATTCACCACAACGATGTACAAGCCGCAGAGGGAGGCTGTCCACCTTTGCTGCATGAAATAATTCATGAAAATGACAAGCTGAAGGGGGAAAGCTCCGCCAATGAAATCAGCAGTTGACAGCGATAAAAGCAGAATATCTGTAATGAGCCAATGGTTTTGAAATTTTAAAGACACGACAACCAGAAGATTTCCGAGCATAACTGGCAGAATACCTCCTTCGAGGATTAAACCAAGTACAAATGGGCTAATAGAAGTTATTTCTTCATTGTCGATCGTTGTTTCTCTTGCAGTAAAAGTGGGTGTCGAAACATTCAGCGCTGTGTTGTCGATCATCGGAGTTGTGGAAGCCATTTAATTGCACGCTCGCTGTCAGATGTCCAGTCGACACTTTTAAAGTTCTTGTCGCTTTTTCAAAACAATGGCCAGTTTTCCCTCAATCCTGTTGGCGAAATCAAAGACTGTGTTTTAAACAAAAGTAATCAATGGCGCTTTAATGACGAGATTGAAGCCTGTATCAGTAAACTTCGTCACATGTCATTAAGTGTTCTCGACAGCTTTGACTGTAAAGAGCTTCCAAGCGTGTTCTAACGCCTTCACGCACGAAATTAAAGCCAATTAACACATTGACGGAAAGCTAGGCACTCCAAACTTAATGCTTGATATAACACGCGCTCGTCACAAAGCTTTGCTGGAAATGTTTGCTATTGCCTGGGAAACGCATAAGCAAGTAAATGTTTCCTTTTGGCGTCCAGTCAAGAACTCTTGACGAGAAAAAATTTAACATATTTTCGACTTAGATAATGAATGAATATTGAATGCTTTGTTGCATATCCAATTGAATATAATTCCTAGACAGTGAACGCACGCCAAATATATCCAATAGAATAATTTCTTCGCCTCTAGGGCATATTTGAATTGTCGCACATTGACGAGTAATAATTCACACACAAATTCATTCAGAATTATATAAGCCCCTACAGCAGTTATTATTATACAAATATGCCATTCAACGACAGAGTTTTCGGAGCAGAACCGCGCGAATGAACGCAAATAACTGTGTCAATTGAATTTTGTGGGTTAATCAGCGTGAATTTTAATTCATTGTTTTAAAATAAAAATTCCGGAAATAACAGAATAATGAAATTTCGACTTCATGGCGTTTTCTCTTTTGTTAACAAAATGAAAGTTATGTAACACGCTGCGAGGACAGTCTGAAAAGAAATAAATAGTGAACATCACCATGGTAACAACATTAAACTCTCTATATTTGACTTGTGTGTTGTGTATTTATTTACAAATGCCCATTTCTCTATATTTGTAAGGTTTCTTTCGTAACAAATAAATTACTTTAAATGTTTAAGGATTGAAAACAACAGTTATATTTATGAAACTGGTGGCAAAACTCTTCTCAGGGGAGGGGGGACGGGGCTGATAGCTGAGAGGAAAATAAACAAAATTCAAATGCTCAACGTTAAATATCGGATGTGATGCTATAATCCAACATTTAAAGGGACTGCGTCGCGGTTGAGCTAATTTCATTTTATTAAGTTTTACCAAATACTCGCTATGAAACTTAATATTGGCAAAGAGATTACTTCTATGGATCTAAAAACCACAGCTTGATTACAACCAAATGTGTCTCCCGGGCGTTATAATTTAAAGTTACCAGCAAACGAGATAAACTTTGAAAACTGTTCAGCCCAAAAAGTATTTCAAAAACCCATATCGCAATCCGTTACAATCTTCTTCACTTTTGGCCATCCGTTCCTTCCTTTGTATTTGCTGTGTTATTTAAATGTTCCTTCACTGTTTTAAGCGGGTATTTTTATATTTCACCGAATTTAGTGGGCATTTCCCATTGCTAAATTTGGCTAAAATCCTGCGACACAGGAAAAGAACGAATCAAACAGCTATTTGGACCCAATGACCGTCAAACTGTCTAATGGATTAGCCTTAACAGGTTAGGTTTGGTTTCAGAGTTGTCAAAACTTTTAACGAATAAATAATTGCCTCACATCATTTGTAACTCGTTTAAATTTAAGAGATTTGCATGGAAAACGTCACCCTGGACTGCCTAGCCTCATTTTCATGTCCCTGTAATTTCTCCTTGGAGAGGAATGAGCGGCGTTCTGTTCATAGGGAACTCGGACGCACTCAAATAGCATGAAAAGCAAAAACGTTCACAATTCTGACATCTAATATCATGGGTGACAAATTACTCCTTAATTTTGGCGCGAAATTTCAGCGCTAATTTATAATTTCACATGTGAAATTATAAAATTGCCATGGCAACGTTTTAATGTCTCAGTGGCAAGATGACGTACAGGCTTTTAAAAGATGATCGTGAAGCTTAAACTTTGCACATTTTCGCTTGAATTCCACCTTGGCCAGTTTGTTTGGTCGTGTTATAATCTTTTAGCGATAACATGAATGGCATTGAGCGGAATTTTGAGCGTTTCACACGGGCGTCGTTACGAGCCGGTTCGCTCATCACGATACAATAAACAGGTTACGAAACTACGACTGTAAGCGTAATTTGTCACCCATGATATTAAAAGGTAACCAAATGGTATACTCGTGAAATTAGGAAATAATTTCACTTGCGTTTTGTCAAAATTCTAATAATTTCCCTCGCCTGAAGGCTCGGGAAATTATTAGAATTTTGACAAAACGCGCGTGAAATTATTTCCTAATTTCACTCGTCACCATTTGATTACCCATACTAATCAAGCTGGTATGAAGTCCAGAAATAGTCATTTTTGAAACCTCGCATACTCTTACTAGGACCTCTATATCGACAGTTTTCTTTCTTTCTTGTAAAATCAAAAAGTTATTAATAGAAAACTATTCTTTACTTATCAAGAGATTTTTAAAATAAATTCTAACTCGGGATGAACGCTGGATGAATATAATCGGAAAGTTTAGCATCTTACATTAACCAGTGGAATTACGAGTTGATGACACTTGATTGACACTACACGCCTTGATTCGATGTTCGGACACTTAGCCTGAAGTTTGGGAACGACATGTCGTTTTGTTTCTCTGCTTTTTTTAGTTTTTCTCTCAAGAGCTGTTGCCCGAATCATGAGCGTTTTGCCCGTAAAATTCGGCAATTTCAGAAACTGGGGTAGGAACGCTGCCGCCGCCGTCCCACTGTCCTTAGCCAGTAGGCAAATGTTTCTTCTGGGGGCAAAACTTTGAAAGTGGCCATTTTTGCATTTATTCTATATACTACGGCATGTTTCGCCAGATCGTGACAGGGTTTATAAAGTTTGGAACTTGTGAAATAATACTTAACCAAGGGCGTAGCCAAGGGGAGAGGGGAGGGGTTGTCCTGGGATGCCCCCCCCCCCTTAGTGAGATAATTTTTAAGTCAACAGCATACAAACCTTATAATTCAGGTGGCGAAAAAGCGCGAATCCGAAGAATCAACATGACATTAATTTTTTTAGTGCTACCCGGGTAGTTAAATACGAAAAAGGGAAAAGTCCTGGGAACGAGGTTGGGTTCATACTCCTCTGAGCTTTTGAAATTCCTTGACTTTCCATGACCTTTTCCGTGACTTCTTCAAGTTTTTGTGACCTAAATATGACTATTTTCTTGGAAATCATCTTTCATTTTGGGTACATTTTTGCTATTTTCTTCGCGATAAAACATAATTTATTTTTAATTTACTTTTTAATAAACATGATTTCCATGACTTTCCTAGTCTCCTTCGCAGCCATTGTTTGGGCTCGTCACGCGACGCTCTCTCCCCCACGAGGGAGGGAGGGAGCGTTGTGTGACGAGCCCAAACAATGGCTGCGAGGGAGACTGTGACTTTCCATGACCCACACTTAAAATCCATGACTTTCCAGGCCTGGAAAATGAAACTCTTAAATGCCATGACTTTCCAGGTTTTCCATGAACCGTACGAACCCTGTACATTCTCTAATTTCAGGACCGAACATCTGCAGTGGACCATGTAACTATCCTGGGTGTGATACAGTGTGACCCCTCCCCCCTCCCCTTTTGGAAAATCCTAGCTACGCCCCTGTTAACAAATGTAATTGCACGACTAGCAGCCTTATTTATCTCAGAGAATTTTTCCAGTCATGGAGCATTTTGATCGTCTTCGAAGACATGTCGTAGAGGCAGTTAGCTGGGGCGAAACGAAGTAAACCCGGCCAAGCCAGTTTTTTGAAGAGTTGTAGGCCTGTAATCGGCCCGAGAGGGTCGCTCGCCCTCGCTTCGAGAGGGTTAGGGCAGAGCAGGTTCACCAAGAAAGTTGTTTTGGATAAAGACTCTCGAAAATGCTTTCTCTTTCAGTTTCTGTTGATGCTATCTGTATTTCACAGCACCTAAATTCTAACATTTCATGGGAGTAATTGTACTAACTGAACGCACGTGTCTTTTGCGGCGTAGGCCATTGTGCGTTTGTCTGCTGCCTGGTACACAATGACATATCTTTAACAATAGTAGGTGACATATTCACTTCGTATTAAAGTTTTTACGGTATTTTAAGGTTTCCGCTGAACATTTGAGCAATAAAGGCAAAAATAAAGATATCAAAAGGAACTCATAGCATGTTAACAGTTTGAATACAATTAAGAAGAACTTATCGAAACTTTAGCTCTCAAGCTGACCCCGCGAGGGAAAAATGAATTTAACGTTCTCCATATTTTAGTTAAAACGGACGTTTCACGTCAGTTCAAAACAAAATAACCACGCGTTTTAAGCATTTTTTACGAGGTTTGACATTAACTTTCTCGAGAATGCTTTAGAATTTAACCGCGGGGTCGGTTATAGAAATGAATTCCAGTGAGATGTTTCAAATGGTATGCAAATATTGCAGTGCTTCGAGTAGAATTTTGGTATTTAATTTTTGCACTTATTGCTCGAATTTTCAGCGGAAACCGTCTTAAATATTAATTCACTCCGACAAAATACCCTCTTCCTCCATCCAGTGTTATATGATTGCAGCCAAGGACTTCTAGAAATAAACTACAACATTGATATGGGGGTAGGGGCAAGTAGTTGCATGGAGGGAGGGTGTGAACAAATATTGTATACTATTACAATCAAATTGGACTTAAAATGATAATATGTCAATAGTTTTGTCACTTTTTGTAGTCTAGAGTTTGCTCACCCTAGATGTGCCTTGATCTCATCGCTAAAGGGTCGTTGTGAGATATATAATGCAAGTTACAAATTGCTTTGTATTTCATATTGAAAGTGTTTTTAGCCTGAATTTTATATATTTTATTTATTGTTAGCAAAAATCGGAGCGAAGAAAGTTCAAAGTTTCATCGATTCGATTTTTGTCGGGTTTACTTCTTTTCGCCCGACCCGACTGGTTGCCCCTGGCTCCGAAGATGCATTTTAGGCCTGGTTTAAACGTCGCATTTTACATGCGCCGAATCAAATTGCAGAATTAAGTACATGTAAAATGCGACGTTTAAAACAATTAAATTCGGCAGATTTCAATTAAATGCGAGTTCAGTAGAGTTCAGTTCGACTGTACCAGTTTCATTGCTGTTCGTAGCCGTTCTTTGTGGAACAACAACGTGAAATGACCAAATTTTGCGTATTGTGGACAACCTGTACCACGACGGATAATTTTTGGTTTTTATATTTGCAATTGAACGCTCAGCAATAGCTCAGCAATTAAATGCAACGTTTAAAACTAAATGCCGATTTTTTTAATTCGAGTCGACTCGAATTAGTATTGCATTCGGCGCATGTAAAATGCGAAGTTTAAACCAGGCCTTATTTGCAGTTCATGCATATTGTAATTTATTTCCATTCTCGCCATCGTTCGTAATCTTCACGTTCTTATTAGTTCCTGCCATTTGCTGAGTAGTGTTCTATAAAATCAAACCATCTTTTATTTTTCGGTTGTCGCTGTATCTTGAGTTTAGCTTTTCGAAAATCATCTTAAAGTGAAATAAATAAGAGCGTGCCATGCCGTCCGTTTACACCAAAAAGCTCTAGATATAAACCTGAATTATCAAAAAGTTCTTTTCAGTGAAATACAATCTGCTTTCACTACTCAAGCAACAAAACAAAAATAAACAAATAAAACATTAATATCAACATTAGCGACAACTTGTCGTGCCGAAAGCTCTTAAACGCATGACGTATAAAAATAAAGGGTCTTTAGAAAGAAGTTTTTATTTACAATGAACGATCAATTATTTTCTAGCTTCAAATGTCAAAATATATGTATGATCAGATATGAGAAAAATAATAGATTCTTTGCTTGTCTATTGTTTTCCATATTCTTTTTATTCAGTTGTTACTACTTTCTTTTTTTTAAATTTTATATTGATTTTTTTTCTAGCAAACTAAGTGAACTTTAGACTCAGTTGTAGTGTCGAAGTAGCGACACGTGATATCCCTTCAAAATAATTTCCGTCGTAAATAATGGTACTTGAGTCAGTCATTCTACTGAATTTAATGTTCAAATGGGGGCATTCGTACAGGAAATTGATTCGTTAATAACGGAATAAAGGTAATTTTAGTTTGCTATAGTCAAAACATAACACGTAGAACAATAACGACACAAAATATGAAACTACATATATGCTTTTCTCAACTAAACTGAAAAAAAAATTAAATAATAAAATTCCCTGCCATGGTATACCTTTGATCATGGACTTTCAGTGAAGAACTTACTTTAACAAAACACGTTTCAAATTTCTTTTCTGAAATCTCAAATAAGGAATTCAATGGAAAGATAAGACAAGCCCAGAAGCTTTTAGGAAATGTATGTGTTTACGGAATCGCGAAATGACAAAATGCCGCTCGCTCAGAAGCACAAACATCTGTTGGCCTTCATTTTTGCCTTTCCTCTCTCGAGCTGTTTGTACTCGACTCATTTTTTTGGGTTAAAATTTTTTGGGTATGTTTATTTTTTAATTTAAGAAGGTCAGTTCAAATAGCACTCTTAAAAAGCCGACGGCGATTTATGAATTCTATAAGGAAGTACTTCCTCAAACAGCATAAATAAACAGCGCGATAACTTGAAGAACAGTAATCTTAAGTTACCAAACCGGATCATGTAAATTTAGACTTCTTTTAGACTTTGTGGGTTAATGGAAACAGGTAAATAAACAGGAATATAGAATAATACACAACGTTATGAAATTTGATCCGAATTTAAACTACTAAAACTTTAATACTAAAACAAAATTCGAGAAAAAATTTTCCAACAAATATTGGTAAACAGGGCATTGATTTCTTTTTCAGGAGGCCAAAAGATAACAGCCTTTATTCCTCGAAATATGTCTGTATTCAGTAGAAACAAAGACAGTTGGACGAGAGATTTGACAAGAGGCAAGAAGTTTCATAAAGAAGGTTTTCTTAAAAATTTTGTGCAGTACTGCCGTGCGATAAGCTGCTGAGCCACTAGTTATATGCCATGAAATATGTGAGTTATCTCCTCCTAAAGAATATGTTTTTAGTACCACGGCAAGAGAGTCTTGCTCTCCCGACCTTTCGAAATTTAAATTGAATTCTTACCGAAAAAGACATTTCCAATTAGTTGATGTTTATAAACGCATTTCTTTTACAAATACAGACACTGATATTTGTGATATATTTGTCACAAAAGCAAAAGCAAGTATATGAAATAATTTTCCTTACTTACAATCTCCCGCCACTTTCATGAATTGCAGCTCTTCCTGTGGATCCAAAACAACACATTGTTCCAACCCTCGCATCAGTTACGACTCATGTTTTTGTTAATTGGCGTGCCTTGTTATCCCTGCCGCCAAAACATCTAAACGCCTAACATCAAAATCATTTGTGATGCTAATTAGAACGCAGAAGGCATAACAGCCAGAGCGCAGATGCTCTATAATGTATTCCACCAATTTGTCGCCTTGTTTATAAATTTGTTGTGTTTGAATTTTTTTTACCCCTCATCAGACACAAATTGTCGAGTCACTGGAGGTGTATTTCTTTGTGGGCGTTTTAATTAATATATTTTTCAGTTTTGACACATAGATTTCTTCTTGCATTTAAAATTTTCGGAAAATAAGGTGTTATCATCTAGAGGTTGTAAAGTTATCAACCTTTTTTCGACAGTGCATGGCCAAGTTGGCATGGCAACCATGATGGAGTGGCAGGTGGTTTGGAATATATTGGCTTCCTGATAGTGACGGGGCAACACATTCTTGGTCATCGAGATTACCGCAGTAAAAGGGGGAATGTTGTGTAAGCATACTGTAGAATTTCGAAAATAAGCCCCGAGCATTCTCTACAAAGGTAAAATAGGAAACAAGCTCCCCCTTGTTCTCATTCTATTTCCCATAGCCCATTTCGCTTCCCTTAGCCGGCTTGGGCCAGCTTGGCACGAAAACGAAGGGCTCTGGGGACATAGGATTTTTGAATTAATTCGAATTTTTTTTTTGATTGGCTGTTTGAAACAAAGAAATCTTGAGCGGAAGTAAGAAACGCCATGACGGTCCCACGTCGTCTTTAGAAACATCCCGACTGCATACGTGAAGACAGGAAGTCTTAGAATCTAGGACCATTCTCGTCCCCATAGCCCTTTTCGTTTCTCTTAGCCGGCAGGGCCTTGGCACGAGAAACGAAGGGCTCTGGGGACATGGGATTTTTTGAATTAATTTGAATTTTTTTGATTGGTCGTTTGAAACAAAGAAATCTTGAGCGGAAGTAAAAAGACGCCATGACTTTCTCATACATTCTTTTGAAATATCGTGACTGCATACATGAAGTCCGGAAGTCCTAGAATCTAGGACTGGAAATCCTGTGTCCCCAGAGCCCTTCGTTTCTCGTGCCAAGGTCCTGCCGGCTAAGAGAAACGAAAAGGGCTATGGGGACGAGAATGATCTAGGACTGGAAACCCTTGTCCCCAGAGCCCTTCGTGACCCCGCTGGCTAAGAGAAGCCAATAGGGCTTTGGGGACGACAATGCCTTGTTCTTTTGTTCTTTCAAGCCAATCTTGTATCCAGTCGCCTCGGCCCCAAGAAACGGGTAAGGCTCTGGGAACGAAATTGGTTTCAGGCTTCTGTGCGCTAATTCATCAACTAAATGACAAGTTAGCAAAATTGTTATTGAAAACTGACAAATGGCCTAAATTGCGACCGACACATTGTGTCTATGTATATATTCTGCCATATGACAAATGGCCTCAATCTTAACTGACAAAATACTTTGACTTTACTTTATCGAAACTGACAACTGGTAAATGGTTAAACTTTTAACTGACAATCGACAAATCGATTGAATTTACGATTGAATTTAAAGGAAGTACACCCTTCTATACGTATACCGAAAATCCCTCAATAAAAGAACATTACAAAATTACGCTGGCCGAATCCATATGGGGGACAGAAAACTATCATGGATGGGAAATTCGAAACAGCGAAATGAATCTAGTCAAGGACAATATTCTCGTCTCAAATTAGTCAGTCATTTTCCTCTACTAAATGACGGGAAAATCCGGCGGACAGCTAGTCTTAGACGGAAAACCGTTTTATTGTCATTAAAGAAGAAAGTCAGAACATTTTTTTGTTTACACACAGACAAGATACTTGAGCTAAAAAACACCGCGACTGGAGATTGTAAGACGGTGTACCGTTCGGAAATTTATATTAGATTGTACTCTTTCAAACGGAATGTTTCGCCTGAGACGAGTTGTCCTTCTCTTAATGAATTCACTAACTAGGCAAAGCAAATGGTTCTATAGCTTTTGCGATAGGAATCACGGCTCATGACAACATTGACTATCGCTTCATCTGGAGTTAAGCGATGCGCTGAAGCAAGATAAGGGAATGCGTGAGATTCTTTCTCAGGAGGGTATAAAAGCTCAAGTCTACATCATGCGATATTGAACAATCAAACGAGCATATGTTGGTTTCATAATGATAGAAATAAGTTTTCAAATGTAAAAGAGAGGGCTTATATATATTTAAATTTAATTTCCTTTTTTGCCTAGAAAACTTTGCAATATTCACTGTTCATATTCCTTTAGGGTTCTTATTCATCTGTTCCATGTATTTCTAGTTAGTCAAAGTAATTTCAGGTTTCCTTCGTTTTTAATGATGGTTTCCTCACATTTTGATCCACCGCGATTTAACCTCTTCTTGACTGAAACAGTCGGATTTGAATTTTCAATTTTAGACAGCGATTTCAACGCACAAAAGAAGGGAAAGTTCGTGAAAGGTTTCTTTGCGCAACACAAAATTGCGTAATGTAAAATCATTCATTCAATTAGCGAATAACATGAGGTGTTTAAACGCGCTCCAAAACGCGACTACATTTATCATCTATTTAGCTGTCTAGATTTCGCTTAATCGTAGAATCGTAACGTGAAAGGCGAAAACAACATTTATTGTAGCATTAGACTGTGTCAACAAAATCCTGTATTAACAATGACAGGTTTCTTTCTTTTGTGATATTAACACGCTTTTTAAGAGCTCGAAAAACTTAGTGTAAACATGCCGAACTACAAAATCAAACAACAAAGTGTACGAAAAATCCTTTTTATTATGATAATGGGTTTCATTTATGTGCTAAAAGCCGGACAAGCTCATAACGTCACCGAGTAGGGTAAATAAAGTAAGGCATTTAAAGAAGACGTATCTGGATGCTTGTAAGAGCGATACAGTTCACTTAAAAGTAACGAAAGCCTTACAGCAGCTCGCGAACATTTCACATTTGGAGGTGGTTACGGACGTTGGATTGCTGAGTGGGAACCAATTAATTTAGCTCTGATGTAGGTCATTGACATTAGTTATGGCAAGGAATTGATGAATTCCGCCTGTTTACATAGTGCCGAATAATTTGGGCTAATTTACACCCTGACATTGTGAAAACACTACACCTTCACGAAACGGAAAACTTTTTGCTGTAACGATGAACATTTCTGGATTGAGAAACTTTACTTCAACTCTGTGGAACACTCCCTCGACTTCTGCAACAAATGCCTTCACAAGTAAAAACACTGAAGAGTTTTTGAGCAACAACACAAATAGCACAGCGATAGCCGTGGACGCACAGGAAACTTTCAATCGATTTATCATCGCACTGATTTTTCAGTCTTCCATTATCGTCGTAGTTTGCGGGAACGCGTTATGGCGTTATGGTGCTACAGAAATTGGACATCAGCAGACGTGCTATTATTCTCACTGTCATTAGCTGACATCTTGGACTCTATAGTCGCCCTTCAGCTTATAACGACTGTTAAATACTATATGGGAAGAAACATGGCTAAATCCTTGTGCAATGTATTCATTGGCTTGGTGTACACCTTTCGCGTAGCTGCAGCGACTACAGTGACCGTTATTGCAGTGGAACGTGCTATGCTATTGATACAGCCCTTCAGACATCACACTCTGATCACGCCTTCCCGCGTCAAGAAATTCGTGGTTGGAATTTGGCTGTTTTCGGTGTTTTCAGCCATTTTACCGTTTATTGGTGTTGGCCACTCTGGGTTTCGGAACGGAGAGTGCTTTTCGCAGCTGTACAACTTGGGCAAAGCATACGCCATTTACATCGAGACATTCGGTGCGATTCAGTTATTGGCAGTTCTATTTTCATATTTCGCAATCAAGCTCTCTGGGAAAATGTTTATTCGAAGACAAACAATAATGACGGGGCACAGTAGAAATGACTTGCGTAGCGCGCAGAGCCGCAGAGAAAGCGCACAGGTTACAAGTATTACAAGCGGCGTGCGAAATGTGCGGAAACTGACTCTGATGATGGGAATTGTGGTGGTCTTTTATTACATCAGCTGGCTGCCTTTCCTGGTGAGTCACTGACAATAAAATAACGAAAATATTCGTTCTTGTCCAAATAACAATTCATTTTTAAAATGACAGGTAACAAAATTAAAAACTGAAATTAAAACTTTTCGAAATTGAACTTCCATGAAACAGGTGCAGTTTGGCAAGAATCGCCTCGTTGAAGTTCTTGATTGAGTTTTGTCAACAACTTTCTGACAATTTTTTGTCAATTTTCCAAACTTCTCCACGAATCAAAACGCCAACACTTTCTCGTGCAAATTAATCGGTCTGTGATTACTTTGACTCCCGGCTTCGACTTCTCCGCCTTCAAGACTGGCTGGGTTTTTAATTAAGCAAACGGTCATAAAAATGTCTGGATTTATCTTTTTTTTTCTTCTAGAAGCAACGTGCGGCTGTCTCAATGGATATAGAGATTGCCCTCACAGTTGTTTCATTATTTAACATTTGGTGATTCTGAATGCGAATTCCACGGCCTTTTTCGGAAAAAAGTATCATCTTGTTGTGGGAAGGATAAGAAAAACCACGATTTTAGATTAAAAATTGAACAGTTCACTTTACGAAAATTAGTTATTGTGCAAAATATTCGTAATAACAAGCAATCGCCAGTTGCTTGCGTAACCGATGGACTCGGTATGCAATGAATTACCCGTAAATGTCGATTAACTTTTTAGTGTGCGTTTTTAAAGTTCCAATGCAAGAAAGTTCTGAACCTTGATTTAATCTACGCATATTTATTAAAATGTTTCAAAGAATGATCTGAAGTATTCAAATATGTAAAAAACTAACGCTATTATAGTGCTGTCAAAGCGTTAGACGAAGCCGACTCTTGTCAGACCCGGCTGTCAACGTTTCGGAACCAAAACATTCAATTAACTTCATCCATTGTCTGGTTTGTTGATTGTGTGTCTGCCAATGTAATCTATCGAATAAACTTTTCATTAAGACAGAAGACTAGAAAGTCACTTGCATGAATACCTTGAATATTTAAGTAACGATTCTAGCTCCGTATTCCATCACATAGCAAGGAACGTTATAACAGTTTGTGGTATTTTCATTTCCCATGCATGCCAATACAGAAAACTACAAAAGATAAAGCAATTTTTGTTAAATATCATAATTTAAATTGCAATTTTAGCTTAAGGAGTCAACAAACGCTTTTTCCGGCTTTCAACTACGATAGTTTTTTGGTAATTCCTTCAATCTAGTTCCTCGAGTTTTCGTTCTTGACGAAACGAGCGACTCTTGAGAGTTCCGTTGCAGGATTTTGATTGGCTTTAAAAACTATGGACTGAATGGCCGGAAGTGTGCGTGCATGAAGACTGCGAGCTAATTATAAGTTCAATGTTAATAGGGCAGGGCTTATTAGAGAGGGAGATTATAGTGCAGCTCTCGACTGAACAACTTGAAACAATGTTGACCAATCAAAACGTTAATTGAGAACAATGTATGGCTATCTTTTTTAGTAAACAGACCAGTGAAGTTAAAGGGTAACTGTCAACAAAATTTGCTCTCTTTTTTACGCTCTCTGCGCATTTCTCCTTTTACTATTATTATTATTATTATTATTATTATTATTATACAAAACGATAGAATTTTGAAAACTAAACTTTTTACGAATGTTCTTTTTAAGCCATTTGGCCGCTATTTTGAAAAGAACTTTGCAAAAAAAAACGAAAAAAACTTAACCAAGTGAAGAGAAATCGGTCTGTTTTACCTGAATTTGCAAACTGTTGATTCTACTATACTGTAAACTCTCCACAGATCCCATACTTGGTGGTAAAGTATTAAAATCATTTATTTTATCCGAAAGATTTTGTGACTGTAAAACTAAAACCGTTGAAAACCACTCAAAATTTAGGATCGAAACAAAACAAAAGAAAAAAAAAATACACTGTTTCCGAAAGGTCCGCATCTTCCGCAACTTTGTTGGTTTTAAGTCACCATCATTTGTTCCCAATTAACGTTTTGACTGGTTAATTTCAAGTGGCCCCGTCAAGTAGTCTCACTGTAACATAGGCTCGTCTTTCGCCTCTCTCTCGCGTCGGGGAGGAGCGCAGGTTCATTCCTCGAACATCGGCTACATACATACATACATACATACTTTATTTGGTCACGCAGGTTAAAAATCTGGCAGCCATAGGCTGATGTGGACCTGCGTTACTAAGTTACAACATTTACATCTAATAAAAAAAAAATAATAAAAGACCAAATATATACAGTATAAGAGTAATAAAAATTAAAGTAAAAATTAGTGGTTTCAATAATAGTAAAAGTGATCTAATTTATTTATAATCGCAGAACTCTCCTTTTCAAAAGTGAAATTGTTAATAAATTTGGAGAATTGTTTTAAATTATTTTTAAACGAAGTGACATTATCGTAGTCTTTAACGCTGCTGGGAATTGAGTTCCATATCATAGCTCCTCTGTGGCGGATAGAAAGTCTGCTATTTCCATTTTGGGTCTGCCCAGTACCAGTTGTTTTGATCGTCGAGAGTTATACGTTTCTGGTTTGGCTTATACGTTTTCTGGCTGGTAATATAATATGCGTCTACGGAACGTTCAACACAACCAAAATACTCAGCTAACCTGAATTTTATCTTGCCTCCTTCCCAGTTGAACAACATGTTTTGCCTGATCGCTAACCTGAATTTTATCTTGTCTCCTTCCCAGTTAAACAACATGTTTTGCCTGATCGCTAACCTGAATTTTATCTTGCCTCCTCCCCAGCTGAACAACATGTTTTGCCTGATCGCTGACCAGGAGCCAGCAAAACCAGTTGTGGTCTTCACAAGTGTGATTTCTCTCCTTCACGCCGTGGTCAATCCACCGCTGTACGGCTGGATGAGCCAGCGGTATAGGCGAGGATACCTTTTCGTGTTCAAAATGGCGCTGAGTATTTGTGGAGGAAAACGTCCTAACCGGAGATCCCTGAGTAAGTTTTGTTCACCTGTCAAATCAGTTAAGGGACGGACCATTATTTTTCTGGAGGGGGGTATGAGAAATATTGAAAAAAATTGTTTGCAGAGCCTAAAAAGACAAAATAAATTGCTTGCAAACACGATATGTGTAAAAAAATTTGTTTCGAAAACAAAATGTTTGTAGAGGTGCATAAATAAAAAGAAAAGTTTGCAGAGGGAAATTTTTCATACCCCCCTCCAGGAAAATAATGATGTTGTGGTGGATGTGATAGAGAATCTCGTGAAAAAGGCTCATTTCACTTCAAAACCACCGGTCCGACCGGCCAGTTCTGACAAATTGAAAGCGCCCTAAGACTTCTAATCCTTATAGGCATATCTCGTCGCTATTGCAATGAACCGAATCAAACCCGCCGAGCGACATCCACTGACATCACCCTTTGCAACAGCAGGCTGTCTTTACCGCTAGTGGGTCTCGCCTCTGCTATAGCTGAGGACAGGAAAGGAGGTAGGTCAGTAACTGTGCGAGAAAAACAAAATTTACTTATACCTTCCCGGGGATTGTGTGAGGCGCGGTGGCCTAATGGTTAGTGCGCTGGACTCCGGATCGGGCGGTCCGGGTTCGAGCCCTGGCCAGGGCGCTGCGTTGTGTTCTTGGGCAAGACACTTTACTCTCATAGTGCCTCTCGACACTTTACTCTCACCTCCCACCCAGGTGTATAAATGGGTACCGGCGAATTTACTGCTGGGGGTAACCCTGGGATAGACTAGCATCCCATCCAGGGGGGAGTAGAAATACTCCTAGTCGCTTCATGCTACGGAAACCGGGATAAGTTCCGGCCTGATGGGCCCCTTGGCTCGTAAGCAGACAGACCTGCTACTTTCTCCAAGTCAAAGGCGATTGATTTCTATCGTGGGAGTGCCCGGATTTTCGAAGACGACCTGACAATATCCGAATACGCTCCGAACATTTCAGAATCCTAGCCCCGAGATGTGTCTCGCGAAACAACGTCGCGTTTAAGATCGGCGAATTTCAGGGGAAGTACCGTCATGTACAGGTACTTTCAAATTTTCAATCTTTTATAAAGTGTATCATGGCTGTTATAGCTCTAACTTTTAAGCCAGACGTGAGAAATTTGTCAGTTGCCGTGAGCAGGCGTGCCTCGAAATGGGATATTTCCGAGTTACCACTGTTTGTCACTGTTTCAGACCAAGTCCTTTCGCAAAGAAATTGTTGTGCTGCGTAGGCGGGCAACTGAAACGCTAGCGACCTCGAGAAACAAGAGTTACTTGACAGGGACGTCCCCAGGGGAGGGTTGCAGGGGTTCCGGAACCCCCCTTTCGAGTTTCAAATGTTGCAAATGATGAGTATTGAAAACAGTAAGAAAAACAAGATTAGAGCAACGAGTTTACACGTTGTGAAAGGCTGTATAACGACTTTTCTTGGGTGACTCATGACCTTGGATGTGATTAGAAAGGCTGGAACGCCCCTGCTTGTCCACCACTGAAATTAGTCAATAGTTTTCAATGCTCAATAGAACTTGTCCACACAGCAGAGACCAAAGTTATCAACAACAGTCAGTTGGCAACTAGTGTTCACTGCGCATCTCAGAGAGCATGTGTTGGTGATAAGACCGCTGGCAACAGGCATTGCTGATGGCTTAGTTCATTTGTCGACGACCGTCTATCAGATAAGGAAAAATGTCGACAACTGGGTCCAGACCACTGCTCCCGAGAACAACTTTGCAAATCCCTTTCGGATTTCTAACGAAAAAAGCAAACCAAAATTGGATTTGTAAATTGAAATCCATCTCGAGAAGGGTTTCGATGGATTAAAATCCGTTTTTCATTTTATTTATTATTATTATTTTTTGTTTAATGGGAAATAGCCAAAGTTGATAATAAGCTTGGCCTTGCATGCAATTGAACACGAGGGTAAAACTCATTTCAATTTGAATGGTCTTAAACCAAAACTACAACAGTCGTTTTCGTTAAATCCTCTCAAAAAAGCACTTCAAAAGTCTTCGCTCCAATAAAAGAAAGTTGGACAAGCATGAACGAACACACGGAATGTTTCGCTGCGTCAAAGTTATCCTAAAGAAACGTCCAATTGCAATACCTATATATTGCATATGGAGCGTTTTCATGTGACGTCACAGCAGCAATATTGGTTTTTCAAAACAAAGAAAAGGCGGCCATATTGGTGTACCAAGCCATTCCTCTGGGAATTAAACTCTTTTATTATGAGAAAATAGGCTTTTTTTAGTATACCACATGGCCGCTAGTCACGTGAAAAAAGGGCTCTAAACAGTGATGATCTTACGAACAACGCAGGAATTTTGATTCTAAGCCGGTAAATACAACCGCCTTTCATCGCACCGGGCCACGTTGGGAGTTCGTGAGAGAGAACGCCTAAGGCGGATGGGGGGTTATGAAAGACGGCTGCATTCGAAAGGTAGTTTTAGATATGCTTTGTTCTAAGTAATGCTTCGCTTCACATCTTGATTGTTATTTCTTTTATTTTAATTTCTCCAGAGATTAATCCTGATAACGAGGGAACGCCTCAGACGCAAGCTGGGAAAATAAAAGATCACAATACTTCAGAAAACAATAATGAAGAAGTACATGCGCAGGACGACGAACTGGAAGCCGCAGTTGAGGTTGATGGGACTGCGGGCGCGGATAACGGAAGCCTTGTCCCCGCCGATGTAATTCAATTATTGGATAGTATCCTCGAGAGAATAGAGGACTAATCGAGTAGTCCAGTACCTCTTGTGAACCTCTAATTTCAGAGGCATTCTAAAACAATATTGCTCATTGTCTTCAGGGATAGGGGCATTGTTTGTGCCCTTTGTCCTATTGTTCTTATGGCCAATCATGTGAGATGTTCAATGAGGTGTTGGTCGACTCGACTAATCTATTTTCAAGAGAGGACCTACAACTATGGACAAAAGTGTTGGAAAATTGTCGCCCCTTTCCCCCTGTCCAATGTGGTTTGAAAAATTGTGGTCAACATTGAACGAGGCACGGGGAAAATTTCCAAGACAAAACGTCCAACGTTGTAGCTGTCAATTCGTACAGCGAAAAGTTGAACTCTTCCTAAACCACTCACCTGCACTTTTAGAAAATCGAAGTTTCAAATCAGCCTTGTATTGGAAAGTTAAACTAGAAACTCCAACATTCTGCTTACTCTGTTGTAATTTGCAGAAAATGAGCCTTCTGGGGCTTTCAAGAACAGTCCAACAATTAATAATAAGATGTTTAGAACAATGTGTTCAGCTCGAGTCTTAAACTGCCTTAATTCTTATAATTTACTAGATTCCTGCATCAACCTCACAGGTTCTGTATAGCTAAAATTGTATGTCATTTAAAAACCCACCAAACTCTCTACATATAAATTCACCGTGAAAGATTGAAAAAGCAACGCAAACTCCAAGTAAATAGAAAGGGGTGGGGATGATCCAGCACGATACATAAAGTTTTTTTTTCCCATCTTGGTCGTAGTAAGGTTGAATTGTTGCGAAAACACGAGTGAAATAAAATGAACTCAATGTTCGGATTGACTATGAGTGGCTAGTTTCTTGTCCGATGTCAAATGATACAATGCATATTGCACGGCTGTCACGCTTGTTTCCACATCAAACGCGCACGCAGTGATATCCTTTCATTCTCGTTTGAGGAGAGATGGTAATCACGTGTAAAAAGGTAAAATTGGGTATTCATTCTAAGAGAACATATGGTGTTACGAGATGGTGATCAGACATGATGAGTCGAAGAAAAGCTATCTTTGAACAAAACATTCCTTCTGAGTGATGGCCCTCTCGCAGCTATGAATCACATGACTCTCCTTTCCGCCTTGAATATGGACTACAGAGAATCGAAATTTAAAGCTAGATATTACCAATTTCATTACAGTACATTGCATTCTCTATTTTCCAATTGCCCATAATACACCTTGTTTGCCCACCCAAATTTTACATAAACTATTGTTTTGGAAATATGCAGTCCTCCCAAGAGAATTCGAAAACAATAGTTTATGCAAAATTTGGGGGGCAAACAAGGTGTATTATGGGCAATTGGAAAATAGGGAATTGACCTTTTTGAGGTGGTTTGAATGTTTGAATTGTATGAAAACAGGTAACTAGAAGGGAAGGCTTGCATTGCTATAAACTCAGCAACATTTTCATACAAAATACCGTAAAAGTTCTATCAAGCCCGGTGGCTTATTTCTTTTTAATATCTTTTGAAGGGTGGTGGGGGGGGGGGGGGGGGGAGGGTGAGAGAGAGGGGCTTATTAGAGAAGGGGAATTTCAAGTAATATATCAGCTAGTGAAAACATAAAAGAACTGCAGTGAACTTTTTAATATTCATGTGTTGTTTGGTAACATATTTTCACAAAATAGAAGAGTAATCAATGACCACTTCAAAAGCGTAACGTCGCCTTGTTTATAAATTGACATGATTCACACTTTATAGTGAGGAAATGCTTATTAAAAAATTGAACTTCCAGACCGGGACCTTATTAGAGAGGAGCCGGGGCTTAAACGAGAGAGATGTGAAGGGGGGAGGGGGATCGGGGCTGAATAGAGCTCTTCGCGGTGCTCATGAGATCTCCATTTATTCAATTTTTCTGTTGCTGGTTTCACTGAGAGATTTCTTGTTGTGGATTAAAATAACGTCAATACATCAACTAAAATGAGCGTTATTTAGTTGCCGTTTTCATTGAGTTGGTGATTTTCTATCGGCTCTATATCGTCTGGCTTTTCTTTAGATAGATGTTCCGCAATTGGTTTAATCTTGGGTTGAGATTTCAAAGATATCAAATGTTGATCGATCCCTTCATTGGGCGCAACAGTTTCAATATCGACCGTATGTTCTTTGATGTCACCAACTTCTTTCTCTTTCTGAAATTTCTCCAGTAATGGTTGGATGGGGTCTATAGGTTTTGGAGGGGGAATTGAGACTCTTTTCTTCCACTTTTTGTTGTTGCCTTCCTTGCTTCGCTTGCCGCCATTTTGACTTTCCTTGTGCTTTAAAATGCTTTGCGTTTTCGATCCTAACTTCTCCTTTCTTCTAAACTTGTTTACTTTCAAGATCGTGTTTCGAATCCTCGACAAGCTGCTCATCAAAAACGTTTTTTGATGAGCAGCGAAATTTTCCTTTTGTCTTGCATGCGCACTATTTATTCTCCTGCTTTTTACAGATAGTAACTTCTTCATACTTCTACTTGGACTTGGGACAAAATGCCTGCTTGCAGCGTGACCAAGGCTAAAACGCGCGTGACTGTGCGTGGCGTGACCAGAGGCGACTTTAGCAGCAGAAGTGTGACTTCTTTCCCAAGGCGGTTCTTCTTGAAAATCAAGAGGAATATGCGCCATATTGGGAATCCCTTGAATACCAGGAATCTTCTCCTCGTTGCTCATTTCATTCGCAATTGGTTGTAGGGAAGGTGGGTTTCCAGTGTCGTCCATTTCATTATCGATTGATCCCATGGGCGTCGGCCACGCCGCCGAGATCGTATCGATTGCTGGAATACTAGTCGGCCGAGGGAAGCTATTCGGTTGATCAAGCGAATATGATGCCAAGTTTTGCAGTCTGTTCGTGGCATTCTGAACAACTGTCACATTATTAGGCCCTGCGTTGTCAATAACCGGAGAGGAGACGTTTGTTTTTAGAGCGAGTTCACTGTTCACAGTGTCAGGGTTTTTCACGCCATCATGTGCCAGAGAGGAGAAGTTTGTTTTTAGAGCGAGTGTACTGTTCACAGTGTCAGAGTTTTTCACGCTATCTTTTGTGGAGCTCGCGGATGTGTTTACGCGCGCGGAAACACGAGCAGTGGGCGTGGTTGATGTAGGAATTGCCTGTACTGTTTCCAGGATACCACTGCGGCGTGGACCGTGTTGGCTCAAATCTGAGGGTATAATCAGTAAAAAAGGCCTTCAGAGACAATAAGTCAGAAATTCCTTTCTATTCTATGCTTAACCGAGACAGCCCATCCCAGCTGAAAATCCAGCCCTGCGAAATTCGAAAGACCTATCAACTCTGCGACACTAGCTATTGTTCCACCAAGGTAGGTTGAGCTGACCTAGGGATTCTGGTAATAATCCGGTATTCATATGGCCGGTGTTGAGTTTAATCGGTGCTCAAATTCGCCCTAACGAGAAACCTCTGGGGACCGTGTTCCCTAATGGGGAGAGAGGAATTTAAAGGAATTCTAATAGGGAGAGAGGAATTTTTTCGCCCTAACGAGAAAACTCTGGGGACCGTGTTCCCTAATAGGGAGAGAGGAATTTAAAGGAATTCTAATAGGGAGAGAGGAAGTTTTTCGCCCTAACGAGAAAACTCTGGGGACCGTGTTCCCTAATAGGGAGAAAGGAATTTAAAGACACGGACGGGCGATATCTGGCCGGAAGCATGACGCGGGGGGAGGGGTGGCAGATGTTTGACTGCACATCGATCATCCGGATTTCACGATTATCCGGACTTGGTACTCTGGTCACAATTTTTTATGAATATTTATAGTTACCGTAACGAAATCAAGACGAACAACGTTTCCACCACATTTGACATACCATTGATGTTTTTCTGGTATTTGTTGTTATGTATTTCTTCATTAAACACAGTTTTTCCACAGATTTTTGCGTAATGACAAGAACGCGTGTTTTTGGAAGGTTCGTAGCTTAGAAACCAGGCATAAGATCATCTGGCTCATTAATATTCATATTTTCAATTATCCGGACTCTCGATTATCCGGACCATTTATAGCCCGGTCCCCAAGAGTCCGGATAATCGAGGTTTGACTGTACAATGTAACCTCTAGAGACCAGAAAAAGAGTCCGCTTAGGAGAGGTGTCTGTTTACAGAAGGTTAAAAATGCGTTTATATCTGGAAACCAACCCAAGTAGTCGCATCTGGCCAATCAGAACACAGTAACCTGGCGAATCAGATAAAAATGTCGAGAGACGCTTTTTAATTATGAGCCCCTATGGGAAGGCTTGTTTTGCATTTTACGTTGTTAAAGAAGGTGTGCACCCCCTACTAAAAAAAATCCCGGATCCGCCTCTGGTATTTACCAAAATATTTCAGCCACAGTATCCCGTCTAAATAGAAACCCAAAGATTTTTGAAACGCAATTCTCCATTCGAAAATTAGAACCCCATATATATATATAAGCCCTGCCTGAAAATTAGCCCATCTGAAAGGGACGTTTAGCAAATATAAGCCCACGGATTATTTTCGGAATCTTACTGTATAAGCAAAACAGTGTATTGGTTCATAGTGTTTGTTTTAGAATAATGTCCGCCGTTTAAGATATCTGTCGATAAATAATTCATTTCCTTGACTATGTGCTAAAACAAGCTTGTTATTGTTAGATATTATAAACCATTGAGTTATCTATTGATCAAGACATTAAAAATTGTTTAGTGAACATTTGCTTCCAGGTTCTGGGTGAACCTGTTATTCAAATTATTGACATAACGTTAGTCAAACTGTCTTATGCTTTGTCTACTTACGTAATTTGCTGTCATCATATTTTCCTTGCCTTTTGGAATGAATGGCTGAGGAGCGCTATGTCAACAAAACAGATCGAAACTAATTATTAGCACAAATCTAGAGAGCGTAAGTAAAACACAACACTTACGTAAAGGACAATAACTTTGGTATTTACCTTAGCAGCCAAGTTGATAGACAATACGAAAATTATCACGACTTTGATAGACCACTCAGCATTCATTATCTTGTCATGGACGTTTCGGGCATCAAGTCACTTGTTGCTCAGGGAAAATTAATTCATCAAAAAAGACAATTTTTCGGCCAGAGTTGAATTTAAAAAGGCGTTACCTCCGAGAGCAATACTCGAGGAATCGTTAAAGTGTTAACAATTATCAACCTGTCTTGCTCAACAGGTGTTTAAAGTTGTTCTTTGAATGGTACTTTATACAACCTGTCGCGAAAAATCCGGTATTATAACTCAAGGAAAGGAAAGAGCTGGTTATGGAGAAACTGAAATTAGGGAATTAACTGTGGAAAATAATCATGAATTTCCTTCCAAACGTTGGCCCTAAGAAACGAAATTAGCGACCACACCGTGAGGCAACGAAAAAACATTTTGACCACAGTGGGATTCCAACCCACGATCTCCGGGTTAGATTACCGTTGCTCTACCGACAGAGCTACGAGAAAAACGGGAACTAGATAGGCAAAGCAGAACAGAACAGAGCATAGCATAGCATAGCATAGTATGGCATGACATGGCATGGCATGGCATGGCATGGCATGGCATGGCATGGCATGGCATGGCATGGCATGGCATGGCATGGCATGGCATGGCATGGCATGGCAGAGCAGAGCAGAGCAGAGCAGAGCAGAGCAAATAATTTTGAAAGAAGCGGGACAACTAAATGAAAAAGTTTTAAAACTATATTTTACTTTTATATGCATAAATATTATATAAATGTGCAAGAAAAATAAGCGAGCTATCAATAGTAAAATATTTCGGTAGTTTTTGGTACCAGTTTATTATTTCTTTCCCACTGGTCGATTTCTTGTTAAATTTCAAGTTCTAAGAGCAGTTTCCCGTAAACTTTTCTGTATTCTTGCGATATTAGCGTCAAGATTCGCCAAGTCTCTTCTGAAATCCTCCTCTTCACCAGATGAAAGCGACGATAAATCGCCGCCATTTCGCTCTTCCTCCAAATCCTCCATCGTCAAACCGCCCTCGTGTGTTCCAGTTCCATCCGTACGCAAAGACGTTTCGTGTGTCGCGTCCGCGAAGCGTAAATGTTTTTTGTTCTGTAATAAAGGACTTGTTCTGGGAGTCTTCCACGCAGTTACTTCACTTTGAACATCCACTCGATCGAATGATGATGGATTTCCGTGGTTACTTAATGTTCTGTTACGAACACTTGGAGAAAACTTGTTGTCGTTGTTTTGTCTTGCTGCAAGCTGGAAAACTTCAGGGGAGAGCCCTGGGGCAGTCGTTTGTCCTCTAAAAAAAGAAATAACCGTTTAAGAAGTGCCTCAAATTAAAACAAATGTAATGGGCACCGTTCTTAAGGTCTGGTTAAACGGAAGCGAAAGTCACAAGTTTAACTTTCGTACAAATTTGCATTGGGAGGACAAAAGGTGAACTGAAAAACTTGCGCCGACTTGCATACAAATTTGATCCCGTTTGTTCCGGTGTAAACCGAAATGGGTAGACTACTTGTAGTCGGTCTTTTCTCTAAGGGTCAGAGGAGCGCTTTTATATCGGGAACTGGGCGAACCACCAGGCAGTATGGACGGGAGGGGCTTGGAACGAGACGAGAAAAAACCGACTACGGACTCTTTTGTAATTTTTGAGTATATGCCCGTCAGCCCAGCAACGGAGAAGGTGATTGGCCAATTTAAATTGTGCGCGCAGAATGGCGTCAAGGATCTCGCGATCAACTGCTGTTTTATTTGCACGCGCGCTGCCTTAGCTCGTTATAAACTTTGCTTCAAGACATTAAAACAATACCTCTCCATGGCAAGACTAATAACAAGACCTTAAGAGGCGCTTGGTTGTATTGGATGAATCTTCAAGCTCATTTAAAGAAACTTTGTGAAATAAAACACTGCGTTGACGTGTTGACGCAAGCACATAAGATCCGTAACGCCATTGCGCGCGCGCAACTTAAGATTGCGCACATTGGCCAATCAGCTTCTCTTTTTCCTCGCACGCTCTTGTCTCGCCTCAGTCCCCCTTCACCCATCTTAAACCCCACTTTACAGCATTCCCTTTCTGAATTTCGAGAGAAAAACAGACTGCATGCAGTCTACGAAATGGGAGCATTTTCCAACAACAGTCTTAATGAGTTTGGTTTAGCCAAAAATGAAGAAACCAATTCTATCGCAATTTTGTGTTTTGACACTTTTTAACTCTGAATACTCATCATTCCGTTTTTTTTTTGTGTCAACGGTATAAGAGACAGAGGTTTGATTCTTGATCTCTAGATCACAATCTAGTATTTTCTTTTTCATTGAAGTTGCATCTCTCGATGGAAAGCCGGGGCAATTCTCTTTGCTCTTTGAAGCAATACGCCGCTTAACCACGAATGAAGAACAATCAATTGTATTAAATACTTACATCGTTTTAACCTCGCTCCTCAGCAGTTTATCCAGTCCGCCAAAAGAGAGAGCTTTATCCAACATTCCACCCGGCTTTAACACACCGTTTGGTTGAAACTGTTGTATGTCTGACAGCAAGCGAGTAAGAGACTGCTGAAGGCCCCTGTGGAGGACAAAATATGACGAATACATGACGCGTTACATGACAAACACGAGCCGTAACTACTAAGAGGAAACGTGTTACAAGATAAGATCATTTTAAACCAACCTTGTGAGTTCTTTGAGTCGGTCAATTTCTGCATCTTTTTGCTTTAAGGAGAGACTCAAAATTTTGACCTCTTTCTTGTCTGCTTCCGTGGAAAGCTGAACAGCTTCAAGGTCTGCTCTTAGCTTCTTATTTTCTGTAAGAAACAGTAAACACCGTATCCAAGCAGTTTCTAATTCAATGAAAAAGGCTAACGTTATTTTGTTCCTCAATGAATTACCTGTTAATAGACAAGTGTGAAATTCATTGCTTTACTCGACTCGTTGAGATTCCCTCGCAGTTAAATGACCTGGATTAACTGTTTGCCTGACAATTCTTTTTAATAGGCCGTTAGAATATGAAAAATATTTCCCTACTCTTGACATGAAATACTCGTAGTTTGTTCCTAAGATTTCTTTAGACACAACTGGTCCGGCCAACTAAAATCCAAACAAGGACACTCAGCCGTGTGCTATTGGAATCCACAAGTCTGAAGAGTTCTCCCGTTGTTTCTATGTAACAATCAGACTATGAGCCCGAGTTTCAAACTCGCCTCGTTGACTGTTCGCTCATAGAGTCTATGAGCGAATAGTCGGTCAACAGGCGCAGCCGAGTCGACTATCGTTCATATAATTGAAAACGAGGGCGAGTAGTCTAATTCTTAATTAATAGAAGCTCTAAAGAATTGCAGTCTAAGCCTGTACTTTTTTAAGCCATAAATAAAGAACGTTGTCCCTTTTTTTTAAAAAAGAAAACGATGGGAGAACCAATCAGATTCGCGGATTTCCAATAGAACACAGCTGAGTTTCTACTAATCACCGATAAAACACAATCGCGCCCGCGTTGCTCTTAAAATGAAAATTATTCCTGAATTTTGGCTTAAAAGTTCATAGGGTTTTGGTACGTAGCTTTGAACTGCAATCCTTTTAGAGGTTCTATTAAAAACAGTCAGACTACACGCCCTTGTTTTCAATGAGCGATATTCAACTCGGCGGCGCCTCGTTGGCCATTCGCATACAGAAAACTAGCTGCAACAGATCGTTTACGTCACACAAGCCGAGGGAGTACCCTCCCACCCCATACCCCAAGGGCTGCGCACTTTCCAAGAATATACTAACCGACAGTCAGTTTAGAAGTATCTTGCTGCCACTCTCGTTTTAGCCGCAGATGGTCTTGTTCCTGCATGACAAAGCCAAACGCACACAAATATAACTTGAGTTTGTCCAAAAAACTGATTCCGTGTCTACAATAACAAACTAAATGATGCTCCAAAATTAGTAAGGATTTGGACTTCGTTGGATTTTGTTGAGTACCCCCTCCCCCGCGGGCATTTTCCGTCCACATGAAAGCAATAAAATTGTGCCTGGAAGCGTTTAAGAAAAGATAGGTCTAACAAAATAAACCAGGACTATCACATTTTTCACGTAAAAAAACGTACTGTGTTGATATGCGGATTGGGCCAAATATCTTTTCCACCTTTGTTAGAGGTCAATGTACCTTGTTTGACAAAATCTGCACAAACTTCCTCTTTTCATCTTGAAGTTCGCTGAGATTCTACGAATTGAAAAGAGATGAAGACGTGAAATAAAAATTTCCTAACATGAAGGAAACAAAAAACGCAAAAATGCAGATATGTCCAGAAATGCACGGTAATGAGATTCTTGTTCCTCATTATAGGCATCACAAAGTGTCCTCATTTATGAAATCCCACCAAAACACACAAAATTATATCAAATATGAAGTATATAAAAATGTCTAAAAGCCCAGTAGGCCATGAAGTACTCTGTAAACAATACTTGCGTGCATTTCATTGCTTAGTTTTCATTCAATGATCCATAACGGAAAGTCCAACTGTTCCGGTATATATATGCACATGATGTCTTACTAGAAAGACGACACAAAGTCATTCAGCTCTCAGTATTACCTATAAAGGGGACCCCAAGGCCACGATTTGGTACCAGAAAAAAGTGAACGTCTGAAATAGCAGTAGTTGTGTTCAGTAATACTTTTGTAAATTTCGGCGGACTTCTATTAATGCATGTAAATCATTAAAAATAAAGGCAATGTTCTGACCTGAGCGAGCTGGTCTCGGTCCCTTAGTATCTGTTCTTTGCTGTCTTTCTCCTCTGTCAGTTGTTTTTGTAGAACAGTGTTAACGGACCTGCAAGCTGCAACTACACAATAAAGATTATACATCAAGGTGGGAGTCACCGTTTTTAATTGATTGGGAAATTCACAATGTGTTATGCGGAGTTCGATAATAGGTTTAATAAGAAAAATCAAAACAGAAAACACGCAACGTGCTCTAACCAATCGAATCAAAACAGGTTTCCTGCAACAAAGCTGGTTTAAAACCAAACCCAACGTGAACTGGTTATGCCAGTTTTTCCGCGCTTAGCAAAGGTTGCATGTTTTCCCGCGCTTGGCAGCGGTTGCATGTTTCTGCTTTGACTTGACTGGTTCTTTTACGTTTGTTGTGGTTGGTCGGAAACGGATATTTGGTAACGTAACTAGTTTAATTAACAGGTAGCGAAACTAGATAGTAATAATAGGTTGTCTTTTTATTCGCCGTAATACTTACAGCATCTCATATTTCAATTTAATTTTTACTCTGGTAGTGTAATCCTTTTTTTTCAGGGGTTTCTTTGAGGGTCGGTTATTTTTATTTTATTTTATTTTTTTGTGCAGTATATGGTTTGGGTTTGTGTGATATGCCTTGTAGCGATATCACCTGTAATGGAAAATTGTTTTAATAAATAAAAAATAAAATAAATAAACTTACGTTCGAAAGTCAAGTCCGTCTTTCCAGGGGATTTGTCATCGTGCTTCTTCAAGGATCCTTCTTTAAGCTTTTGGTGAGCAATGAGGAGCTTTCTGCAGTTGCAAAAAAATATATATTGGTTAGTCTATAAATACTATCTATATTGCCTGGTACTTCAAACAACATGGTCAGTAATTGTTATACGTGTCCAAGGATAATTATCCATGCATATTTTTCCACCAGATACATTTTTTAATCGGATTGCCAAAGTCATGTATTACGGTATAGAAAAGACAGAAATTTAAATTTGAGAACATGAGAGTCGTTGTCTTCTTTGTCAGCTTTTAAGCCAATTCTTGGTTTTCATCTTACGTCAAGAAATTCTGAAATCAAAATTCACTAGGCCTGCTAAATTTTCGTTGTCATTATGCGTAAGATAATTAAAAATCTTTTTGCAAATTTCCAGATCGATAGTGTTATTTGTTTTTAAAACAGACCATTTTGAATATTTGAGCTCTCCGTGATACGTGACATCAAGCTGAGTGCCGTGACAAAGCTGTTTTGTTTGGAAAAAGGCCTTTCCTTTTCATTTTCAGCAGATTGAACATTTCAGATATAACAAGTGGTGTTTATGTGAAAGTGTACTAGCTCATGAGCCAAAGGTAGTTGTAAACAGAATTGAGTTCCAGATGGTTTCTCTGACATCATGGTGGCCATATTTGTACCCCTCGGAAGGACACAAATATGGCATATCCATATTTAGCTTTATAAATTTGTGTGGAAAGGTTCGGAAAATAACTCGCGACGGTACACCACATAGACCTGAAATTTGAAGAAATTGTTTATCTATTTATCGCTTCTGTAGCTGTAGTTTTCGAATTTATTTTTGATTGCCTGACAATGAAAACCAGATATTAGAGCGCGTTAAACTCAAACTGCATTCTAACATGATCTATTTACAAACCTTCGCAATTGGGCATTTTCAACCTTGAATGGTTGTACAGCTTGCTCGATATCTTGTGATGTAGATGCGGTTTTATCTTTCTGCATTAGATATGGAAGCAGTTTAGCAGCATCGTCTATCTCATTTAACAGACGATCTACTTCCAAGTCGCCTGTTAACAAGGAAAAAAATAATGATTGATAGTGTTTTTGTGTCTGGTGGCAGCTCTCGCTCTCACATGTCTGAATGGTTTGCTAATCTTCGACGGAACAACAGGAACAATGCCTCTAGCCCCCAAAACAATAGCTTCTGCTACACTAGAGGACCAGTAGAATTACAAGCTTGCGAGATGCTTCACTAAAGACTGATTTAATTTTTGTGCTTGGTCCCCAGCTTACTAGCCTCCCACGGATGCGTTTGTAGGGGAGATCGGAGCGAGTGCAATCAGACCTCCCCAAAAAACGACTGCGTGGAAGGCTATCAGCTTACAGGTATGGTAGGTCTCTCCATTTGGCGACCACTTTCTTTTAAATACAAGCAAATAACCTATCGTAGGCTAGCTAAGCATGGCACTTCTTTGTAGCCCACGCTATGTGTATGGTGCTCAGGCGAAAATGTTATTTCCTACGAAACCTACAGGCAGCACATTGTTCGGTTGGAAAAAAAGACAAAAATATCAGTCTTTTCGAGTTGCACATTAAACCAAGTTTCTTTTTTTTTTCATTAACCCTTTTCAAGACTTTCCGTTTCCAACGCGGCCATCTTATGAACGAAACAGTTAACTAAATCGGAGTGCGTCAGAGTGCACCAGCAGCGGTGCACTTATGCACCGTTTCCCAGTCCATCGGTGCGCTCTTTCAGTCAACGCATGTATAAAGCGTGGGATTTTAAGCTCACAAATATTATATGTGCTTAGCGTCTGGTAATATGGGAAAAACTGGTGCTGAGCGACTGCGTGAATCACTTGAGAGGAAGAAACAAAAGAAGAGAGAAAGTAATGCACGGTTCTACGCCAAAAACAAAGATCAAATTCTAGAGAAGAGAAAAGAGGAGCGAAGGAGACAGAGGTACCCAACGGAACCGCTCCACAAAATATCCGCTCTGCAAGTTGAACTTGAACTGGCTGGCAAATTTAGGAATGAGATCCAGAATGAGATCTTGCTGGGACGGTTTTCCTTGGAGAAAATTTGCTGGGATTTTATAAAATATCGATTGTACCTGGGAAAAATGAACCAAAATCCTTTTGCTGGCTAAGAAGAAAACGACGCGCGGACAAACGAGAATTTAATAACTGACTAACTTGCATTTGTAAACAATAAAAAGTAATTGTTAACTTTATTTCAATTGTTTTTCTGCTGTCACATGAAGAGGCAAAACAGGTCTGTTTCCTTTTCTGTATGTAATACGAGCATATGAACGATTTAGAGTCAGTTGAACAGCGCGCTCGGCCCAAAGCGAAAGTGTGGCTTTCTAGCCAGCGTTTTATGGAATAACTACGCAGAGGATAACCAGCTTGACCGAAAAAGTTCTTGGTGAGTATCGAGTGGTCCCTTTTCTCTGTCGATTAAGAAGCCTTGAGCAGTTTGAGAGGCGTTTGATGTAAATATCGTGTTCAACTTTTCAGCTGGCCGGGACGATGGGATGTAAAAAACACGCGTTATTCAAGGTCATCCAGGTGGTGCATTACGGTATATTTTAAAGCAGCTGCCTCAAATTGTAACTACAGTGTAAATAGTCTTTTGTGTAGTTCTCACCTGCATGAAAATAATACCATTCGACGAGGTTTTCGATAGCTGGAGGACACCATTCATGAACACGTATTTTCATTGTTCCGGCGCTAAATCCGAACGAAACAAAATCGGAAATGAAAAGAGACCATTCATTCGACCTCGAAAAGATATTAGCAGATCATTTTGATCCATAAGGCATTGACCTTATATAATTACAAAAATAGATCAACGAATAAAAGCCCGCATTTTATTTTGCAACTGTAACGGTAAACGGACGGCACAGTTTTAAGATTTAAATTTAGGCGCGCGTGTGCTAGATAACGTCTGGATCACTTCTGGATCTGTTTCTTGATGCACGTAACCTTTCATAATGGTCTTTGTGTCAGTTACTTTCTGGCAAAGTATAATCTTGTGTTCAGGTCAGAAGGGCCTGAGAGACGTTAAAACTATAAGCATGATAAGGAGTCGAGAAAACGATCCCACGAACAATTGTCTAAACATGATCAGATATCTGGCAATTAATTATTTATTTCCGGTTTGGTAAATCATTTTTTACAACATGATTTTCATGTTGCTTCTGCCAGAAACATTTTTTGTGATTCATACTCCGATGAGAAACACAATAATTGCAGTTTGTTCAGTTTATTTCCCTTTGAAGCATTTTCAGCCAAATGATTAGTTAATTTCCGTTTTCTCAACATCCCCTTGACGGGACTGGTATAATCGAATTGCCTAAGTATTTTGTGCTTGTCGCCATGGTTGCAGAATACCGCACCTATTTGTGACTCATACTCCGATGAAAAACAAAACAATTACGGCCGTTAAATTTAAGAGTTTTCTAAAACATCAACAACAAAGATGAGAAGAACTTTCGTAGTCGTTTCGACGCGATAATTATTTTGTGCTTGTCGCCATGGTTGCAGAATACCGCTCATGTGAGCAGTGCTTGCATTGGTTTTTGTGACTCATGCTCCGATGAGAAACAAAATAATTATGGCCGTTAGTTTAAAGATTTTTCTAAAACATCAACACCAAAGATGAGAAGAACTTTCGAAGTCGTTTCGATGCGATAATTATTTTGTGCTTGTCGCCATGGTTGCAGAATACCGCTCATGTGAGCAGTGCTTGCATTGGTTTTTGTGACTCATACTCCGATGAGAAACAAAATAATTATGGCCGTTAGTTTAAAGATTTTTCTAAAACATCAACAACAAAGATGCGTAGAACTTTCGTAGTCGTTTCGACGCGATAATTATTTTGTGCTTGTCGCCATGGTTGCAGAATACCGCTCATGTGAGCAGTGCTTGCATTGGTTTTTGTGACTCATACTCCGATGAGAAACAAAATAATTATCGCCGTTAGTTTTAAGATTTTTCTAAAACATCAACAACAAAGATGCGAAGAACTTTCGTAGTCGTTTCGACGCGATAATTATTTTGTGCTTGTCGCCATGGTTGCAGAATACCGCTCATGTGAGCAGTGCTTGCATTGGTTTTTGTGACTCATGCTCCGATGAGAAACAAAATAATTATGGCCGTTAGTTTAAAGATTTTTCTAAAACATCAACAACAAAGATGAGAAGAACTTTCGAAGTCGTTTCGATGCGATAATTATTTTGTGCTTGTCGCCATGGTTGCAGAATACCGCTCATGTGAGCAGTGCTTGCATTGGTTTTTGTGACTCATACTCTGATGAGAAACAAAATAATTATGGCCGTTAGTTTAAAGATTTTTCTAAAACATCAACAACAAAGATGCGTAGAACTTTCGTAGTCGTTTCGACGCGATAATTATTTTGTGCTTGTCGCCATGGTTGCAGAATACCGCTCATGTGAGCAGTGCTTGCATTGGTTTTTGTGACTCATACTCCGATGAGAAACAAAATAATTATCGCCGTTAGTTTTAAGATTTTTCTAAAACATCAACAACAAAGATGCGAAGAACTTTCGAAGTCGTTTCGACGCGATAATTATTTTGTGCTTGTCGCCATGGTTGCAGAATACCGCTCATGTGAGCAGTGCTTGCATTGGTTTTTGTGACTCATGCTCCGATGAGAAACAAAATAATTATGGCCGTTAGTTTAAAGATTTTTCTAAAACATCAACACCAAAGATGAGAAGAACTTTCGAAGTCGTTTCGTTGCGATAATTATTTTGTGCTTGTCGCCATGGTTGCAGAATACCGCTCATGTGAGCAGTGCTTGCATTGGTTTTTGTGACTCATACTCCGATGAGAAACAAAATAATTATGGCCGTTAGTTTAAAGATTTTTCTAAAACATCAACAACAAAGATGCGAAGAACTTTCGTAGTCGTTTCGACGCGATAATTATTTTGTGCTTGTCGCCATGGTTGCAGAATACCGCTCATGTGAGCAGTGCTTGCATTGGTTTTTGTGACTCATACTCCGATGAGAAACAAAATAATTATGGCCGTTAGTTTTAAGATTTTTCTAAAACATCAACAACAAAGATGCGAAGAACTTTCGAAGTCGTTTCGACGCGATAATTATTTTGTGCTTGTCGCCATGGTTGCAGAATACCGCTCGTGTGAGCAGTGCTTGCATTGGTTTTTGTGACTCATACTCCGATGAGAAACAAAATAATTATGGCCGTTAGTTTAAAGATTTTTTTAAAACATCAACACCAAAGATGAGAAGAACTTTCGAAGTCGTTTCGACGCGATAATTATTTTGTGCTTGTCGCCATGGTTGCAGAATACCGCTCATGTGAGCAGTGCTTGCATTGGTTTTTGTGACTCATACTCCGATGAGAAACAAAATAATTATGGCCGTTAGTTTAAAGATTTTTCTAAAACATCAACAACAAAGATGAGAAGAACTTTCGAAGTCGTTTCGATGCGATAATTATTTTGTGCTTGTCGCCATGGTTGCAGAATACCGCTCATGTGAGCAGTGCTTGCATTGGTTTTTGTGACTCATACTCCGATGAGAAACAAAATAATTATGGCCGTTAGTTTTAAGATTTTTTTAAAACATCAACAACAAAGATGAGAAGATTTTTCGAAGTCGTTTCGACGCGATAATTTTTTTTATGCTTGTCGCCATGGTTGCAGAATACCGCTCATGTGAGCAGTGCTTGCATTGGTTTTTGTGACTCATACTCCGATGAGAAACAAAATAATTATGACCGTTAGTTTTAAGATTTTTCTAAAACATCAACAACAAAGATGCGAAGAACTTTCGAAGTCGTTTCGACGCGATAATTATTTTGTGCTTGTCGCCATGGTTGCAGAATACCGCTCATGTGAGCAGTGCTTGCATTGGTTTTTGTGACTCATACTCCGATGAGAAACAAAATAATTATGGCCGTTAGTTTAAAGATTTTTCTAAAACATCAACACCAAAGATGAGAAGAACTTTCGAAGTCGTTTCGATGCGATAATTATTTTGTGCTTGTCGCCATGGTTGCAGAATACCGCTCATGTGAGCAGTGCTTGCATTGGTTTTTGTGACTCATACTCTGATGAGAAACAAAATAATTATGGCCGTTAGTTTAAAGATTTTTCTAAAACATCAACAACAAAGACGCGAAGAACTTTCGAAGTCGTTTCGATGCGATAATTATTTTGTGCTTGTCGCCATGGTTGCAGAATACCGCTCATGTGAGCAGTGCTTGCATTGGTTTTTGTGACTCATACTCCGATGAGAAACAAAATTATTATGGCCGTTAGTTTTAAGATTTTTCCAAAACATCAACAACAAAAATGACAATCATTCTCGGATTTGGTTCGCCATAATAGAAGTATCATACATTCAAAAGTGAAGTTAAACAAAGTAATCAATTTAATATTGTGTCCTTGTCGCCATCTCCTCCGTTCATCCTATAGACTGTGCCTTGCTGGCATTTGAACATCTAATTGTGCCGTCCGTCCAATGACTGTGCCTCGCTGGCATTTTTAAGCTTCTAACTGTGTCGTTTATCAAAAAGACTGTACTTTGCCAACATGTACTTGACAAAAGGATTTGTGCTGAAATAGTTCAAGCTGCATTCGCGTTCAGATTTATTGATGTGTTCATCAGTTTTAATCTTGAGGTAAGTGACAAGTCATTTTTAGTTATAAAGTAAACAAAGTATCTTGTCTTAGACAGAAACAAGTAAAAAAACACTATTTTCATAAAGATCTTTTCCGGAATTGTCCGTTTAAGGGCACAAACCACTTTTTTCGAGTAAAACTACTGGCTGGCAAAACAGGACAGAAAATTAACATACCTTGCAGAAAAAGGTGAATAAATGTTCCTGGCTGGGAAACCAGGACAAAAACAAACATTGCTGGCAAAAAAGGGTAAACAAATGTTCCTGGCTGGGAAAAAGTCAGAACATTATGGATGCTGGCTGGCGAAAACGGCTATTAAATAATTGCTAGCTGGCTCTGAAGAGCGGATATTTTTTTCCCACCGTAGTTAAAAATTAACTGAAAATGCCTTTGCGCATGCCCATTTATCATCTGGGCCACTAATGAATGGATTTTGATAATGACCTTCGTTGGGTACCTCTGAGGAGAAAGCGGCCGCGTATCACTGTGACAGAGCAAAGCGAAACATGTCGAGCTCCAAAACCAAATTGGCGGCTTTACAAAGCACGTCAGAGAGCTAGGAAAAAGACAGAAAAGGAAAAGACATCATCCACGAGCGACCCTGTTTCACCAAATGCCGCTCGAGAAGGATTTTCAAACGAGACAGCACGAGAGTGAGCAACGTGTATAGATGTCACGGAGGTCAGACTTTCATTAATTCCATGAAAGACAGTTACTGTCGCTGCTTCTATATATATGTAATTCTTTGGACGACTTTCCTTAGCTGCAGTTAGGTAACACATTCTCATAAACTTATCGACTTGGAATTGTTAGATTTTCAAAAATCCTGTGCCACTTGTTGCACGCGAAACAGGCCAAACAGCTTATTAGGAACAGGAATAAAACACAAATTATGTAAACTGACACCTTCGGGAATTAAGTAGTTCAAATCGGATCGCAGAAACGTACAGGATAAACCAAATAAAGCTTTGTATAATCTGCTTTGAGTGTGTGAATTGAGTGTGTGTTGATTATAAACCTTTTCCTGTACAATGTTATTTGGTGCACTGTATTGGTACACGGTGCACCGCACCGGTGCACCGTGCACCGCACCGCAATAGTGCACTAAAGTGCACCACTACAGTGCACTAGGACTATCTTAAAATCCTGAAAGGCAATTTCCATACACACAGCCGGACTTTTTACGTTCAGAAACAATTTTTCTTGCAACGAAAAATAAAAAATACCGTACTTTCTCGATTAGACGCCCCTGGTGTTTATTTCAACCTTGGCCTGGTAGACCCGGCATTTATTTGACTCCTGCAGTTTATTCGAGCCTGGTTTCCATTAAGAAATGGTTTTTATTTATTATTTTTGACAAAAAACGTATCTGGCTTATACACCTACAGCTTATTATATCTTAAATAAATGCCTGAGGGGCCTATTTTTAACTCCACCTTGGAGACCCGGCGTTTAATCGAGAAAATACGGTAAGATTGTATTTTGGAGATCACTGAAGGTTATGTATCAACTGCTTGGAAATAAATGCAGGGCTCCAACAAAAGTTATGTTCTTTTTTCTCTAAACGAAAACCCATAACAGTGGCCAAAGTAAGCTGTCTTGTTTTCGTTTAATTGCTTTTTCTGGCGTTGAGGTAGGTCGAACAAACATGTCTTTACTACGATGGAGGCTTGTCAGAAATGTTCTTGAGTATGAAGACTGTTATATTTTGCGGCTCGTCTGGCTCGGCAGTGGATGCAAAGAACGAGCAATGTTGGTGCGTTTGGCTCCGCAGTGGATGTAAGAACGAGAAAAACATATTATGGGGTTAAGTCTTACGAGTCTGTATATTTGTTGGCTCGTTTGGCTCGTCTGGCTCGGAAGTGGATGTATAGATCAAGTCACTCAGTCTGTGTATTTGTTGGCTCGCTGGTATATGGATGGAAGTGCCCTGTATTCTGTAGTTTAGCCTAGAGTATTTTAAAAGCAGTGAAAAAAAACTGTAGATTGCAAACTCTTTACTGACCTGTACCTCCGAGAAGCGCCCTGAGCTCATCCACCAAGTATTGGATCATCCGAGCTTGGTTTTCAGCAGATGAAGGCTCCAGTTCATCTCTGGATCTTGCAGCAGCAGAGCCTGGCCGGGCAGGATGTGATGATAGAGGGCTCATGTGTTTGGCTCTTGTACCTTTCCATTGCTCTTCATCAGAAGAATTGGAGACATTCTGACGTCGACTGCCACTTAGCAAAGGTTCCCCATTGACCAAAGACGAGGTAGGTCTTGTTGGTGAAACAATTCTGACTCGCTTCTTTGATTCTGGAGTACGAACCTCTTGTGTTACAGAATCAAAAACGTGGTGTTTCGCATTTTCATCAGCATGTGCTCTGATCAAGTCTGATGTACTTGCAGATTGAGAATCATCAAGGCCATGATCAAAAGACGCATCACTTGCTGAAGTTTTTGTCACCGGAAAACCTGAATAATCTAAACTCCTCCTTGCTGAAGATCTTCTAGTTGACGTTTGACTTGAGAGTTGTTCATTTCTAGAGCTAATGGCAGATTGAGTCTCTGTTGAACCTTGTGGTGTGGCAGGCCTCTGCAAGGTTTCTCTCTGTTGGTGACTCTCAAGCTCCTGCATCATGGAGCTTTGTAGTTTTAGCTTTTGTTCTGTGTGGTGGGTGGGATCTTGCTGTCTCTAGTAAGAATAATCAAACAAGGAAGGGTTGAAGAATCAAACATGTTGACCTCTACTACTGTGCAAGGACGGTGTGATGGCCTAATGGTTAGTGTGTTGGACTCCAGATTCAGCTGTCTGAGGTTGGAGCTGTTGTCAGAGCACTCACAGTATTGTGTTCTTAAGGGGGCTAGGTCACGGTATTTTAGGTAATTCTATTTATTTTCGTTAATTAAGAGTTCTAAACTTCAAATTGGCAGAGCAAAAGTCTTTTATTGGTAAAATCATGGCCACATAACAAACAAGGATGATTTTCGAGCATTGTAAATGACACTTTCATACAAATTGAGAGAAACTTGAAAAATATCGGGCCGACGTTTTTCAAATTTACCGGACGCAATCCATTTTAATCTTCTCGAAATTTGTCCATCCATGCCCCTTTTTGGTCTTTCTGTGTTTCTTTTGAGTTCTTCTACAGTTTTAGCCGTTATTGTTATATTTCAGTTAATTTTATGACAAGTTGGTCAGTGCCGAAATTGCCTAAAATTGCATGACATAGCCCCTTTAAGCAAGACACTACTCTCAGAGCATTGCCTCTCTCCAAAACAGGTGTGTATAAATATTACCAGTGAATTTAATGCTGAGGTAACCCTTCAATGGACTAGCATCTCATCCAGGGGGGAGTAGAAATACCACACTCCTAATCACTCAAAGAGGCACCGCCACAGATGTTTTGACATTTTGGGGTGAAAATGTGCAAAAGATGAAATGAAATGCTTTAATTTTCATGTACACAGAATACTCTCAGAAAGTTGAAAGAGAATGAAATCTATTGATTTTCTCAAAGCAAGAACAAACCATGGTCAGCTATGGACAGTTTTTCCACAAAACAAAGGAAAAACTTGGAAAAAAATCAGCCTGATGTTTTCAAGTTGCAGCCATTTGCATCCTGGTGATCCGCAGCCAAACACACTTAATTACAGTATTTCTGGGTCTCCTGTGATTAGAATGTCTTTGGGCTTTCCAAAGTTATCCTAAAAATCTGTGACAGTGTCCCTTTAATGCTATGGAAACTGGCATAAGCTCCTGCCTCATGGCTCAAAAGCAGACTTCACCTTCACCTACATATGCCTACATGTACATCTGTATCTACTGTGGAGAGTTTGTGGTATTTAAACACACTGTACATACCTGAAGCAGATCATAGCGTTGTTTGAGTTGAGTCAGTTCATGTTGAAGTTGTGCTTCTCTTCTCTGCAGTTGTTGGTGTCTCTGTCGTTCTTCAGAAGTGAGAACTGGTGTGGAGGATACAAGGCGATCATTGTATGCTGTTGATGTTCTTTGATTTTCTTCATGTGGTTTAGATGATGATGGGCTAGCTAGATCAAATTGCAACCAAACAGAACTTTACCAGAAATGTCAACCTTAATGTAATAAGAATATCAATCACAAGACTGTTGAATTTTTCCAAACACTGAGAAGAGAGCTGAAAGTACAACATGCAGCAGAGTATTTTTGACAAACTTTGATGTGTTTTAGTTAGCAAATGTGATGAAACACTCTCTTCAGTGCATGCTTGATAAATATTCACAATTAAAACTAAAACTAAGGAGTAAATAAAGAAATAAAATTATCATTAATAACAGTCTATGCTAATTAAGATCAGATTTCCAAACCACCATCACAGTTACATGTATGGTTTCCATATATTTTAACTTGATGCATTGTTAATGAGTTTGAGAAGATTTTCACGCAAACATCCTTACGTTAAGAATGTTTGCATGAAAGTTAAGAAACTGATTATTTAACCTTGTTTTAGAGTTGATAGCTTTAATCAGTGCAGTTAATTAAATTTACAAGACAGAGGTAATAAAAGCTAATTAAAAGACTGCATTTAAGGTCGTGCAGGACCCTTGCTCATTAATAAATTCATTAGCAAATTTCTTGAGGGGTGCTATCTTGTAAAGCTGCAATTCTCTGAATTTTTCCCCTAAAATTTATCAAAGATTTTAGGTATAATGATGGAATTGCATGGTGATTGTCGTTTTACTGGCAGATCACGAATAAGTGTGATGTTACAAGCTCGTAAAGTTAAACTGCAGATATTGCGATTTTGTGTCCAAGTTTCCAGCCAGAATGGCGCCCCGAATTAAATGATTATATCACGTAGTGATAAATCATAACAGTCTTTTGTGTTCAGGCAAGAATGAAATTCTCGAATTCAAAAATTGCTAGAAGTTATTGGCTTTTTAGAGAGTAAAAATGCGAAATCTTAACTTTGAAACGTATTATCTTCTTTTCAAAAAGCAAATTTAAAATTCGCTTTTGCCAGAACACAACAGAGTACACCAAGTTAATGTTCCTCGCAAATCAAGTTCTGAAACTCTTTATTGGTGGAGAAAACTTGGACACAAAATTGTAGGTTTTAAGACTCCCAAAGACCTTCTGAGTCACTGTTTACAACGCTACCGTGAATGTACGCATTTCAAAGCCGTGAATCTGATTATGATAATTCGCATTATTTGCTATGTTCCAGCTCACGGGATTCAAAGCTGAAAACAATAACGTGTAATTACTAATACAAAGAACTTTGCAAAATATGCATTCATGGATGTATCGTTTGTTGTTGTCCTCAGTCGTTGCAGTTCGTGCATACTCTTTAAATACATACATACATAATGAGAGCAAGGATCCTGCGCGACCTTAAGCCTAGTGGCTCATCAGGCCAGAGCTTATCCCTGTTTCAGAAGCATGAAGCGACTAGGAGCATTTCTATTCTTCCCTGGATGGGATGCTAGTCCATCGCAGGGTTACCCCCAACAGGTAGTTCCCCATGTAGCCAGTATATAAACTTGGGTGGAGAGAGGGACTGGAAGAGGAAAGTGTGCTGGGCCCAAGAATACAATGCAGTGCCCCGGCCAGGGCTTGAACCCGAACCACCCGATCTGGAGTCCAGCGCACTACCATTAGGCCAGTCTACTCCTGCACAGGACAGAACACATCATAAAAAGAGAACACACTGTCTAATGTACCTCCGTCATCAGCCCTGGCTGTAGGGATCACAACCTTACGACTGAATGCTTTCATTCTTTGAGTGTCAAGCTTTGCTGGTTTAACTGATGGACCTGGTCTTTTCATTGTTGACTTGACAGGCTTAACGACGCCTGTAACCTTGGACTGTGCTGTACTGTCTGCAAGACCATTGAACACTTAGTCAGTAAATCTGCGATTACTGTATTCACCCAGTATTCATTTGCAGATTAGAATTTAAACATTGAATAATTATTACCTGTAGTTGAACCTTGTTTTATGACAACCTCCTTATTACACCCACCTGCTCTTGGCTTGATGAAAATTCAGTCAGTGTTTTTATATTGATGGCTAATTTACACGCTGCAATTTGTCAGCCTGATTTGTCATTCATGATAAATCGGGAAGCAAACTGGTAGCCAATTCACTTCAATCTGCTTTATTGTGGCCAAAAAATCAGCTTCACAAATCATAGCAATGTACAGTGTAAATCAACAAGATTTTGGTGCCATTAATATAATGGCGGTAATGGTGTTCTACTGACAGCATATTGCATGCAAATTTGTTATGTGTGAGGAAAAATGCCATCTGTCCAGTAACACTAACTTTAATAATAGCCCCCATGAGAAAAACTTATGATACAATGACCCAAGTAACAAGGGCCTCTGTGGAGCTAGCTATTCATCACCAGTAGGCAATTTTCCAGCTCAAATCTCAAACACCTTGTATTGGTTGACTAAGAATATAGCAAGGGATCTGTTTTCTTAGTTCTCAACATTTTTTTGTTCAAAATTGATTGGTACAAATGCCTGCTTTCCTTCTGGAATGGGAATTGTTCTTGGTGTTTAAGCAGTCCTGGTTATAAAAAGTCTAACGCTGCAGAGAAAAAGTCAATTTGTATACAGTCAACTCTCTCTTTACAGACACCTCTGTAAGGCGGACACCTGGTATCTTAAAATGGACACCTCTCTACGACAGACAGTTGAGAGAGTTGCATGACTGTTTTTGAAAAACAGCCAAAGATGCTAAGCATTATTTAAAGACAAGGAAAAGAACCCACCTTTATCTTCATTGTCAAGTATATTTGACAATAAAGCTGCACATCGGTTTAAGCCTCGATCAACTGAAGAAGCCTGTTTGAGATTAATTAATTACATATTAATTAGCAAACCTCTTTGTGAGAATTTGTCCCCTTTATGCACCAAAATTGAAAATTCAAGAGTCTCTCAATGGACTATTTAAGGTTCACAGTGTTTCAGGTATAATTTTTACCTGGTCTTCAGAGTCTGATGTATAAAGACTGTAGCCAGGTTTAGAATCTTTTACAGCTGCCTTCTGTTGTCCTTTCTGGACTCTAAAAAGTTTGGATAAAAATTAGTACAGTGTCACACTTGTTATCAAAGTGTTACATGCAAGTTTTCTCTTACTATTGGTTTCTGCAGAAAATAAGAAAGATACCTTTTGGGCGCAGGTGGCTTAGATTTTGAAGCAAGGCCTCGTGCTACCAAGGATGCCTTGGACGCCTAAGACAAAACATTACATCGGGGATTTGAAATGATTACACTAAAAATAAACAACAAGGAAAAAGCCGTAAGCTAATTAAGCTCATTGTAAACCTTTGTTTGAACACGCTATTTTATAAAGTACACTGTCGAACACTTGTATTGCATTACGTCTCGTTACCTTTCCTTGAACTCTACTTTTCATTCCCTAATCTTTGAAACACATGAGTTTATTCTAAGTTGATTTGTTGATGGCCTTTTGCCGCCATCAACCACCATTTTGAATTATTTCCTCTCCGTGAGAATCCGCTGATCGCTCAAATGAGCCCGCGCCATATCCAGACAAAATGGCGGACGGTACGATACACGAGTGATTATTGCAGTTGAACAAAACATCATGGTTAGTGCGGACTTTTTAAAGAGAGCAGCAGTCTATGGAGCTGCTGTTTCGGTGATTGGAGCGGCATTCTTTCACCACAGAATACAAGGTGAGCTCGAGGTCAGGTGACCTTTATTTTGAGTGTTTCATTTCGCCTTGGTTGGAGACACAGTCAGGCGCAGATTCAGACCGGTTTCCACCGTTTTACTGAAATCGTCAGAAATCATAACATTATGGAAATTTATATTGACGAAATTATCCTCATCCGAGGAAAATAGGTGACTCAAAATACCTTGGACATGGCACTTCAGCCGGGGAGCCAAACTCTAAAAAATCGTTTTGGAGGAGCCCCCCACCAGCCCTTAACAGCTCGCGCCTTTAAATATGATTAAGATTTATTGCCTACAGAAAAAATGGGCTCTAGCCTGTACAGGGGAAAGGGGTACCTTCGCAGGTTAATCAAGTGAAAGGTTTATAAATGGGATATCAGTATTTCTCACTGTTGGAAATTTTGAAGGGGGGAAACATTTTCTATGGTCTGTAGGTAATAATTATATGAAAAGATAACCATTCCTGATAAAAATGGTATAGGATGGTATAGGATCCCCTTTAGGGGTGTAGCAATTCTCCTAGCAATGTCACGCTTCAGAAACTGAGATTAGCCAATAGCTAGCATGTATAGCCAGTTCCCTATTTCCTTCACACAATTCTTTTTTACTTTTCAGTAAAAATAACTAACCAAGACTATTACAAGAAGTCAGTTCAGGTTCTAAGAAACCATCAGCTTGCGTCAGATACTATTGGGAAACCTCTAAGAATTCCTTACATCAATCTTGCACGAAAAGACATCAAAATTGACCACAAGACTGCTCAGGCAAGTATTAAGCTCAAGTAGCTCCCTCAATTTAAAAATGAATGGGGATTTGCAGGAATAATTAAAGCTACACTGTAAAAAAGTATGCCTACTGGTTCATTAAAGAAGTCCAGCCAGCCCTTTTGGTCTTATTTAATCAAATTAATGACCCACGTTTGAGCAGTCTGGTCCTGATACACGGTCAATGTGTTGACTTGTCTTATGTTCTTGGGCAATATACCTCATTCTCACAGTGCATCTTTCCATGCAGGTGTATAAATTGATGAATATATAGCAATCTGGTAATCTGACCAAATGATTATTGAGAAGCTAACCTGTGTTAGAGTTTAAGGTGGCTCGACTGGGTTTTTTAGGGGCAACACTGCTCAAGTTTGAGAACTAACCAGACTGTCATTAACAATGCCATCGAAAAACTATCACCACAGCTGAATTAGGTAAAGATGAAAATTTGTTATGACCAGTGTTATTTTGACATCGGAGTTGTCATAGCAACGTAATGACGTCATCACGTTTATCAATTTCGTTCGTATTGCTCGGCACCAGGAGGTTTTTTCGGAAATCGCTCAAGGGAGCATGTACCTCCTATACCTGCCTCAATGTTGGCAAAGTTTGAACAAATTCTGTGAGAGCGTTATCGAAATTTTTGGGGATGAAGTTTCGAGGGTCATAAATACAGTAAAAAACATACTATTGAGATAATAGGGTAATATCTGAAGAACACGACGCGCTTTGGGAATGCATAATTTTGTATACACAATTTTAAATGGCATCAAACTACTATGAGATGAAACTGCATTCCCAAAGCGCGTCGTGTTCTTCAGATATTACCCTATTATCTCAATAGTATGTTTTTTACTGTATTTATGACCCTCGAAACTTCATCCCCAAAAATTTCGATAACGCTCTCACAGAATTTGTTCAAACTTTGCCAACATTGAGGCAGTTATAGGAGGTACATGCTCCCTTGAGCGATTTCCGAAAAAACCTCCTGGTGCCGAGCAATACGAACGAAATTGATAAACGTGATGACGTCATTACGTTGCTATGACAAGCCCGATGTCAAAATAACACTGGTCATAACAAATTTTCATCTTTACCTAATTCAGCTGTGCTGATCGTTTTTCGATGGCATTGTTAATGACAGTCTGGTTAGTTCTCAAACTTGAGCTGTGTTGCCCCTAAAAAACCCAGTCGAGCCACCTTAAAGCATCCCTTCCAGGGAGAGTAGCAATACTCCTCGATCTAGAGCTCTATCATGCTATGGAAAACTAAACAGGGTTAGCTTCAGACTACCATTCTGGCTCAAGTGCACAAGTACAACTTGTTGTAATTTTTTTGTTCCATTGCTGATTTCTTCTTAATTATTAGTTATTTTAGTCAATTATCAATCGGTTATAAACAAAATTAACAAAGATATGATTATGGGTCAAGGACAAATATTTAATATAATTAAAAGAAAAAAAAAACTGATAAACAAAATTATTGAAATCACTCAAGGTGGTACATTTCTTTCCAGATTGTTATTCCTGTCAAAGGAAGTAAAACTACGGGAAATCTTTATTCCTTTGCTACATGGACAGATGATACAGGGTAGGTATTTGATTATTTGGTATTATATTATAAAAGAAAGCTCTATTTGACAAACAGTGATAAATGATGGGCTGCTCTTTTTTACTGAAAGAATATCACTTTGTATATATGCCATAATGATTTAAGAAAGCACCCCCTTTTAATATCCCCCTTCCTTAGTATATTGTGTATTTATTAACCAATTTACACCTTGAGATTTTTGGAAAAATTCACATTTTTGGGGCATTTTCTGGCCCTGAAGGTATGAGCTAAATTAGCTCCAACCTGCTCAAAGCGGCATTTGCAACATGAAGGCATGCCATTCTTTCCACTAGCATCACATTTTGTAACATTTTTGCTTGGTCATGCGCAAAAGTCAACTCTGATTTCTGTGCATTTTCATGCATATTTCAACCCACATTAATGTCTGATGGGTATCATTGGAAAGATCTTTTCCTCCTGCAGATTTTGAGTACAAGGAATGCCTTTTGTTGTTATGGTGATGGCCTCAGTTACAGAACAAAGGCCTAGGCATGTCATGGGCAGTTACAGGCGGCAGAAGTGCCAATGGGTTAAAAAGCTTGTCTTGAACCACTCAGGACTATTTAACAATTAGACCCGTAGCCCTTGCGGGCTACGGGTCAATAGCCCATGAGGTGAAGCCGAATGGGCTTTTGGCCCGTGGCCCTTGAGGGCGAAGGGTCTAATTGTTTTAGTATCACCCAACTAGTCGGACAGAAAAAGCAATGTTAAAGTTAGGAAATGCAAGTTGAAGAAAGATTTATTTCGCTACTCTATGACTATTAGTAATAGTCCTCCAGTAGCGTAGCCAATCAAAATGCAGGATTTGCATTAGTCCACTAGTTGGGTGATACTAAACCATTAAAAATCCCTATTGTGTTTAATTATAGTGCTGAAAGCGTACATTTGACATGATTGAAGATAAATAATTATTATTAGTATCACCCAACTAGACTGCAAATCCTGCATTTTGATTGGCTACGCTACTAGAGGACTATTAGTAATAGTCATCGAGTAGCGAAATTCATGACGATTTCTTTCGTTTTATTCCCAAGTTAATCTTTCTTCAACTTGCATTTGCTAACTTTATTGGTGTTTTTCTGTCCGGCTAGTTGGGTGATACTAAAACAATTAGACCCTTCGCCCTCAAGGGCTACGGGTCTAATTGTTAATTATACTGTATGTCAAAGAATATATATAGGTTCCTTAGTGGTCTCCAAGAAGTGTCCTAAAAGTACACTGTACAGTCGGTTCCTTTTTTTGCTTTTAGCTGTTCAGTATAATTATCAGTGTCCCACAAGTGAAAAAATCTCATTCTTTGAAAATTTATCTATTAAGTAGTATTTATTTTTTCAGATGGTTATTAGAAAGAGTTGAGCTTGATGTGGATGGTGGGCGACGTAGAATTAAAATTGTGCCAGAAGATTGACTTACAACATTAGGAGAGAACTATTTTGCCCCAAGTCAAAATCGTTATCAGTGGAAGGAAATAAAGTGATGTTCTACAGTCTGCTCTTGAGAATAAATAAAACATTGCAGGCATTGAGGCAAGGTGTTTTTATGTTTGGAGTGCAACCCTTAATCTTGCCATTTAAGAAGTTAAAGAAAGCAAGAAGACTGATGATATGCTTAATAAGAAATCATCCAAATTGTCATTCACTACTGAGATGCACGTAGTGCAGGCCTATGATAGCTCATGATGCTAGAATTATTTGCAAAAGGAGTTGAGACAAAAGTGGTTAAGAAATATGTCATTTTAGACAATCATATCTAAAACAAAATTCTTGATTTTGATTAGTTCTGCACGTGCCTATTTGTTGCATAACTGGCACACAATCATGTTGGTGTCCAATTACAATTTCTTGTAATTGGACACCAACACCAATTGTGTGTCAATCGTGTACACTTTAATGGGTTCTTTCTTGCTGTTTTCCTACTGTTTGTGAAATGGATTAAACATACACTGTATCTTTGACTTTTCATATTTAAAGCAGGTTCTCAAAGACTTCCTAACCTCAAATTTTCTTATTGATACTATTAATTTGTAATTATTGGATCTCGTGCCATACAATTCAGAGAGTAATCAGCATTGTCAACTACATTGTACATGTTGTGGTTCAATTTTTCCCTTGGTATTTACATCCTTTGTTCTGGTGTATGTTAATAAAATTATACTGAATAAATACACCTTATTCAATGGTTTAACATATAATACGCGCAGATGTTTTGCTTTTACGAGCCCTGAAGGGACAAGGAAAAATACGAGCAATGAGCAAAATGTCCACTCGTAATATATGTTAAACCATCGAATAAGGGATTTATTATTCCACTAAAAATAAAGTTTGGTTCAGCCATTTTGTCGCTCTGCTTTTAGTCTGTATTTTTGCGCTGTTCTACAGTGTAATAACGTGGCATATTTTACGCGTTGTTTTGCCCTAATAATTATGGTGAAATGGCACAATAGTGGAAATGTACCAAGGGCAATATTGAACCTTGACACACACAGGCAGGCATCTATGTCAATAAACAGTAAAATACACAAAGTTTTTGTCCCTGAATTTATTTGGTATCAGATTCCAACAACTAAAAAAAACAAATTTTAGCTAGTAAATTCTCTACATTGCGGTAGTTACAGTAACTAAGTGACATAAGTTAGAAACTTTCAGTTTCAGTATAGTAGTTAAAAAACTACCCACAGTAGGTTTAACTTTAATGTGGTACGTCTCTTTCTTTCTTCTAATTTGCAGCAATTTATCAGTCTAAATAATTATTAACATTTTGGTTACTGCAAGCCGCCAACTTGTTAACCTACAGACTCCCTATAAATTCACTTTTAAAAATATCAACTTCTCAAATTTCCTTTAATATTTGAACATTTTGGGGATCAATTTCTTACGTACAATAATTATTGTCATAACCTACATAGTTGATAGTGTGTAGAGATTAACGGAAGAAATACATGTAAGTTGTTTATCTAAAAATTAAATCAAATTAAACAGCTTTGTACTTCTTTTGAAGGCACAATTTTTGGTTTAGTGGGAATCATGATACCACACCAACACAACTTACCCAAAAAGCCACCCTCCCTTGTTTAAACCCGCATATAGCACAGTGTAGCCACTTATGCATACATTGTTTGGGCTTGTCACTGAAGAGAAAAGATTGTGACAAACCCAAACAACATCTGTGTTGGAGGCTTAGCACAGTGTTGCTACAAACTGAAACACAGTTACATGAAAAGAACTTTAAACTTCAGCACTTACACGTACATTATGTAAAAACCTGGTACCCCATCCACAAACTAATGCATTTAGCCCTTCCACGACATGGCAAATGTACTGCAAAAATATTATAATGAACAAATCTTGCAAATCAGCTATTTTGTTAAGACTGTTTTAGTCAAGTGCCTTGTTGAAACCATTAATTTTTACAAGGTTTACTGTCAGTTTTTCACATGACATGAAAATGTTTATGTTGGGATTGTATACATGCAGAGCTCAGATAGCCTGTAATTAGGCTCTCCACAGGGAAGGAAAGAAAAAGCCTTTTTAAAGGAAGGATCGAGAACCTGCCAGTATCACTTAGAATTCTGAATTGCAGTACATCAAAATTTTAGATGCAAAATGCTGATTAGAAGAGCTTAACTAACTTCCCTCCGGGCACGACCCCTAAGAGAGCCAGCTTGTTTGTAGGCTAGAACTCATAGTATGGTAAGAATAACATGTTCAACTATTGTTGATGAAAGCCATAAGATAGAGATCAACTACATGTACACCACCAAACAAGAAGTCCATCAAATTAGCAATTAAAGTACAGTATGTTAATGAACCTTCGTTTCTTCCACTTAAAAGATTGGCCAGAGGAATGGCCTCCATCTGTGAGGGGTATTTTGTTAAGCAAAGTTTTGACTGTACTTCAATAATTATGTACTTATAAATACCTTATATTAACAATTCCTTGTTTGTATCTGGAAATACCTAATATTAATTTTAATTTCTATCTCCAGTTACTGGAAAACACACAAATAATTATTATACACTCGTGGGGGGGGGGGGGGGGGGGGGGGGGAGGGGGAGGGGTGGAATTTCTATCAAAGTGGAATCCTCTCACTGTGGTTACTACAAAAAATTATTATGTCTAATTTGTTAGTTTACTATCTACTTCACACTAAAGCTAGGATGCCACTGGCATTTTACATAGTCTGGCATCTCCTGATGCTACACCCATAGTATCTGAATTGCAGCACCCCATACATTGTTTTACCATCATGATGGTGATTAGACAACTCTCTTATACAGCACAATCCTTATGATGTAATGAACTTGCAATGGAAAATTGTGTAATAAACTGTTGAATATGCAATGCAACGAACAAAGATACTGTGGAATGGATCTCTGTCAGTGTCTGCCAAAAAATAAGTCAAATGGGCAAGTATTAAGATTCTTGTCCATTAGCAAAATAAGCAAATAGTGTACTCTGCTAGGCCCAACATTGAATATTTGCTCAATAGAAAATGTGGGTCCATATTCTATTCTTTATTGAATAGCCACTCAGTGTGTGCTATTGGAAATACATCAAATAACTGACTGGTTCTTCAACTGTTCTCTATTCTCCAGTAGAACTCAATTGCACACTTGGTGGTCTTTAAAGGGAAATTAAATTAATCATGATACATAAAAATTGTAGGTTTTTTACTTCAAGATGTCCTAAGTTGTCTGCTAAAACAATTAGACTACTCATCCTTGTTTTCTATGAGTGACAGTAAACTCGGCTGTGCCTCGTTGACTATTCACTCAAAGAAAACTCGGGCTTGTTGTCTAATTGTTAATTAATGCAATAAGTTACAGCATTAATTTTTCAGAACCAAGCAAGTTCATTAAACCATGGTATAATAATGATTCTCTGGCAATTCCTCTTCGGCATCATCCACTAGTCAGAACAACCTGGCTATTAAACTGCATAGGACACTTGCCGTCTTCTAAGTTGCCCGTATGATGGACATCAACAAAAGATCAACCAGTTCTATGCTGTGGTCATCAACTATGACAATATCAAATGCATCCATGTAGTCATGGAGACGTTCATCAACCTATTAACAACATTTCAAAGCCAAAAATTATCAACTAAATACAGAGCTTGAATAAAGTCACATATGTGACAAAAAGTTACGTGTAGATCAGATCTGATGAAAGAAACTGGAACAATTATTTTACTGTACATGCATGTACACTCACATAATACTTTTTGCTAGACTACCATTATTTACAGTATTGTGCAAAAGTAATGCAAATGAATTTTGACGAAATTCATGGCTTTTCGAAGAAATTTCGCTCTAAGCGATATTTCGGCGAAATTTCCGCACATTTTCGTGACACCTATTGTTTTGAGTCACGCAAAAATTTGACTGATAATTCGCTCTGCAGCAAACTTTCGAGCGATAATTCACTCTCCCCGATAATTCGCTGCAAACTTTCTCTCCCCGATAATTCGCTGCAAACTTTTGAGTGACTTTTTTGCCTGTTGATCTTTGCATTTACTGAAAAGTATGCTGTGAGAGCACTGTGAGTAAAACACACGAATCTGAAACTTATCCACACCTTCTCATTTAAGAAACCCACAGTGAGGGTAACTTCAGAGTCTTTAGGACTTGCTGAAACATGTGCATCTTCAGGAAGATCACCCATAACAATGACACTAGAGCGGTCCTACAGGAACATGAAAAAACAACAATACTCATAAATAACCTCTATTCTCATGCATTTTGAATGTTACTCACTGCATTTTAATTTAATATGTCTGTTCAGGCACTCAATTCATTCCACACTTCCATCCCACTGGAGAAAAGAATATCCAATCATGTACTACAGCTTCATTTCTGAAGCAGAAGAACAGTAAAATAGCCTAGCTAACAACCACAAGTGACGTGGCAAGTATCAAATATAATGCTGTTATGCCACTTGGGTTTAGGTGGAAATGTCTACAAACATGTCAGTGCTGTGCGCCGTTCTGTTACCACTTGATGAAATTTTTGATTAATTGTTGACAACTTTTCGACATCTTATTCACAACTCTCTTCTCGCATTTTTATTGGCCAGTTAGAAGTAGAATGTTTACTTAACAATTAAACATAAAAAGAGAGCACTTTATATTTTTCACCAATACATCGCTTTTAATCGAACCTGAAAGCCGCACTGCAGTCGCCAGATATTTCTATTTGTGATGAATGTTGTATTCTTTAACAGAATACAACATAAACCATGATATCATAATAAGATGATTATTACATTCAACAACACTGTCTTGTTCTAAACCTGTAGTAACCTTGAAACAAAAATTCCCTGACCTTCTTAATAATTAGGGACAAGAAAATTAGAAATTCCCAGACCAAATAATTATTAAAAATTACTTGACATTGAATTTTTCTCCCTAACTGTTTTTTTAACTCTTTAGTTTAAATATCACACAACAATAATTACATACAAAAATTGATGTTATACAACAGTGACATTACTTGTTCGTTAGACATAATAATGTTACTAACAATTAACTAGTAATAAGTTTACAATAGTGACTGTAAAATATATAATGATAACTAAACACACTAACTGAAACATAACTTACAGTACTGAGATTCAACATAATGTTCGCTAAAAGGATTAAAACTTTGAAAGTTCAAAGGCTACTATATATATATAAGTTAAAAAATAAAACCGAACGTTTTCGACTAAAAGTCATCAAGATGACTGAGATTGTACTTATTAACAACTCCACTCCATGGCTACAAATGTGATATCATTACTCACGATAATTATAATTACTGTACTTACAATAATAACAAAACTAAGGATACAGAAAGATACAGGAGAGAGAAGAATACCTAAAATAACCCAAAGCTACTGACAATGTAAAAAAAAATACCGATGTCGTAGTATTAAATAATTTCAGATTACAATACTGTACTTATGTTATTATCACAGTAATGAAAATAGTATGTGTACATAAATTAATTTGGGATAAGTCATGGCTGTCCCTTAGGGCCAGGGGATGGGGAATTCCCCTGCTGCTACACGTACAAGTTTGACCTCTGGTTGCTTTAAAACAAAACCACTGGAAAGTGACAAATACATCATTTTGTCCCCCTGCTACTTTGTTAACTTTCCCTGCCTACTTGAAAAATTAGTGACAACCCTGATAATAAGTATACCATAAATAATCTAATAGATGCCCAGGAGGGGCATTAAATAGATATGAGACGTATATTAGGGAAAGGCATTTAATTCATTTTATCACTTTGATGTCAAAAAATCAAATAGGATGCATACATTGCTCGCAGAGTTAGTTAAAGAACAGAGTTTGTGGATAGGAAACTAATCCAATTTCTGCAGATGTCTTTAATAGCAAGTGGCGCCTGTTTTATGAGGCTCAAAAAGGTGAAGAAATTTTTGTAGAGCTCTACGCCTCTACGCATGCCATTCATGCCTTTCATGGTCTACAAGCTGACTCGCCCCCATTAATCTCTCTGTCTCTTAAGGTGGCTTGACTGGATTTTTTAGGGGCAACACCGCTCAAGTTTGAGAACTAACCAGACTGTCATTAGCAATGCCATCGAAAACCTATCACCACAGCTGAATTGGGTAAAGATGAAAATTTGTTACGACCAGTGTTATTTTGACATCGGAGTTGTCACAGCAATGTAATGACGTCATCACGTTTATCAATTTCGTTCGTATTGCTCAGCACCAGGAGATTTTTTCGGAAATTGCTCAATGGAGCATGTACCTCCTATGCCTGCCTCAATGTTGGCAAAGTTTGAACAAGTTCTGTGAGCTCTAGCGTTATCGAAATTTTTGGGGATGAAGTTTCGAGGGTTATAAATACAGTAAAAAACATACTATTGAGATAATAGGGTAATATCTGAAGAACACGACGCGCTTTGGGGATGCAGTTTCATCTCATAGTAGTTTGATGCCATTTAAAATTGTGTATACAAAATTATGGGGATCGCCACGACATCGTGCATTCAGGTGCTCTTGTTGCCACTATTATAAATAATTTGGTCTACACCTACAAATGTGATAATTATTTGGAAACCGCTCGATGAATTTTTTTAAAAACTTGTCAATCTCGAGGTTTGTCATCAGTTTATATGGCATGCAAGTTTCAAGGCCATTGAAAACATTTAAGACAATAAAATGGGGGCTCCGATGTACTACTTTTCTCTCGCAGATTTTGTGTTTACAAGTGAGGGTCCTCATTATTCACGTGTATTGTTTTTTACTTTCATGTCCACGTGCACAACTCAGCATATTACTGTATATTACTGTATTTATGACCCTCGAAACTTCATCCCCAAAAATTTCGATAATGCTCTCACAGAATTTGATCAAACTTTGCCAACATTGAGGCAGGTATAGGAGGTACATGCTCCATTGAGCGATTTCCGAAAAAATCTCCTGGTGCCGAGCAATATGAACGAAATTGATAACCGTGATGATGTCATTATGTTGCTATGACAACTCCAATGTCAAAATAACACTGGTCATAACAAATTTTCATCTTTACCCAATTCAGCTGTGGTGATCGTTTTTCCATGGCATTGATAATGACAGTCTGGTTAGTTCTCAAACTTGAGCGGTGTTGCCCCTAAAAAATCCAGTCGAGCCACCTTAATCGATAATGCAATGAGACACTACTGGGGACAAGCCAAGTCTATGAGCCTGTAGCTATGGTACCGGACACAACCTTATATTGGCGTAGAAATTTCTGTACAGCTGTATGCTTCCACTCATGCCATTCTTTCCGTTTATAGTCCATAAGCAGCAGCTTTGGAACTGCATACACCGTTATACCCTTTTGGCAATAATCTCTACTTTAAAGTGTTAGCCTATGCCTTTCTTATTTACCCTAGCTATGACAGCTTCATGTATTTTTTCCTATACTCTACGCTACACTGTACTCTACTGTACACTTTTAGTCTAATTTAATGTGCTCTACTCTACTCTACGCTACTCTTCTCTATGCTATGCTCTATTGTACTGTACGCTTCTAGTCTAATGTAATGTTCTCTACTCTACTCTATGATGCCCTGCTACTTTACTCTTTACTTAACACTCTACTCCACTCTACTTTTAATCTCTACTATACTTTTCTAAACTCTACTCAACTCTATGCTATGCTACGCCTCTCTACTCAACTCTATACTCTACCCTACTAATAATAATAATATCTGTTGAAATTGGAAGAGATAATTATGATATACATATAACGATATAAGTACAACACTTAGATGCTGGAATGCAACTAGTTTGCAACAACTCTTTCATAATGTAACGCAAAATGTGCCGGAGGTAACACATGCATAGGAGGATAGAATAGGATAAATCGAAAATAACACTTTGGCCGAAAACAATTTCAAAAAGAGAAATATGATGATATAAGGTAAATGAAATGATACAGCCTACGTAGAGAGCAGAGTAGAGTAAATTACAGTAGAGTTAGCGTAGAGTTGAGTAGAATAGCATAGAGTAGAGTACATTAGATGAGAAGAGTAGAGCATAGTATACCATAGCATAGAGTGGAGTAGAGGTAGAGGTAGAGTATTAATATATAATATACTGTACAAAATGGACTGGTCTGCAGGTGTACATTCCATGCTAAAGTTTAGTTTATAGGTGGACACCAAGCCATCTTGACCAATCTTAACCCATCTCTACTACTCTACAGGTCTACAAGCTTACAAGAGCTAACTATTTATATGCTACTACTGTACTAAGAAGAAGGGTAGAGCTCTACGAAAATGTCTACGCCTATTTCAACCTCATGTTGTCATCGGGGCCAACCATGGCATTGTTGGCTCCTTTGATGGTTGGGGCAATTCCTGGTTTGGGGGGGGGGGGGGGGGGGGGGGCTCTATTAGACATGGTGTGTTTTTTAGAGGGAAGCATCTTATACAACCTTTGTACCTCAAAGGGGTGCTTACTAGATACGAGGCATTTATTTGAGAGTGGGTGTTTATTAGATCATTTACGTACGGTACCCACTTTTCTTAAAAACATCTGACTTTCTTATCTTTTTGTTTCAGAAGGTAACAATCAAGCTATAAAAATTATGTACAATATCAATGTTGCAGTTCAAAGTTTTATTTAAAATTGTTCAAATTAGATGTAATTCATCCACAATATTAAAAATGAGAATCAATTAAACCTAATTTGAAAAATTTCCATTGTTCCAGATGACTAATGACTATGAGACAGCAGAAAAAAATACAGATGTCATAGCATTAAAAATTTCAGATTACAATACTGTACTTATGTTGTTATCACAGTAATGAAAAAACTACATTTAAACATATATTAAATTAATTTGGGATAAGTCATGGCTGTCACTTAGGGCCAGGGGATGGGGAATTCCCCTGCTGCTACACGTATGAGTTTGACCTCTGGTTACTTTAAAACAAAACCACTGGAAAGTGAAAAATACATCATTTTGTCCCCCAGCTACTTATTTACTTTCCCTAGCCTGCCTACTTGAAAAATTAGTGACAACCCTGATAATAAGTATGCCGTAAATAATAGATGCTCAGGGGGTGTCTATTAAATTTTTGGGGCCCCAGGAGGGGCGTTAAATAGATATGAGACGTATATTAGGGAAAGGCATTTAATTCATTTTATCACTTTGACGTCAAAAAATCAAATAGGATGCATACATTGCTTGCAGAGTTAGTTAGAGAACAGAGTTTGTGGATAGGAAACTAATCTAATTTCTGCAGGATGTCTTTAATATTTTGATAATCAATGTCGACATCAGGCCAACCATGCATTGTTGGCTCCTTTGATGGTTGGGGCAATTCCTGGTTGGGGGGGGGGGGGGGGGGGCTCTATTAGACATGGTGTGTTTATTAGAGGGAAGCGTCTAATACAACCTTTGTACCTCAAAGGGGCGCTTACTAGATACGAGGCGTTTATTTGAGAGTGGGTGTTTATTAGATCATTTACGTACGGTACCCACTTTTCTTAAAAACATCTGACTTTCTTTATATCTTTTTGTTTCAGAAGGTAACAATCAAGCTATAAATTATGTGCAATATCAATGTTGCAGTTCAAAGTTTTATTTAAAATTGTTCAAATTAGATGTAATTCACTCACAATATCAAAAATGAGAATCAATCAAACCTAATTTGAAAAATTTTCATTGTTCCAGATGACTAATGACTACGAGACAGCGAAAATAAAGCTACTAACAATGTAAAAAAAAAATACAGATGTCATAGCATTAAAAAATTTCAGATTACAATACTGTACTTATGTTATTACTACAGTAATGAAAATACTACATTTACATAATTTATATTAAATTAATTTGGGATAAGTCATGGCTGACAGTTAGGGCCAGGGGATGGGGAATTCCCCTGCTGCTACATGTACAAGTTGGACCTCTGGTTACTTTAAAACAAAACCACTGGAAAGTGAAAAATACATCATTTTGTCTCCCAGCTACTTTTTTACTTTCCCTGCCTACTTGGTTACTTTTAAACAAAACCACTGGAAAGTGAAAAATACATCATTTTGTCCCCCAGCTACTTTTTTACTTTCCCTGCCTACTTGAAAAATTAGTGACAACCCTGATAATAAGTATACCGTAAATAATCTAATAGATGCTCAGGGGGTGTCTATTAAAGTTTTGGGGTCCCAGGAGGGGCGTTAAATAGATATGAGACGTGGGTGGGTGTTTATTAGATCATTTATGTACGGTACCCACTTTTTCTTAAAAACATCTGACTTTCTTATCTTTTTGTTTCAGGCAGTAACAATCAAGCTATAAATTATGTACAATATCAATGTTGCAGTTCAAAGTTTTATTTAAAATTGTTCAAATTAGATGTAATTCATTCACAGTATTAAAAATGAGAATCAATTAAACCTAATTTGAAAAATTTCCATTGTTCCAGATGACTAATGACTAGGAGACAGCGAAAATAAACATCAACTGAAGGAAACTGGCCTAGTAAACAGTTTTAAACTATAAAATCTAACTAGCAATAATGTTACTAACTACTAACTACTATTACTAACAAAAAATATCTTACCTTAACTTTATCAAAATATGGCAAATCTTTGGTCAACTCTTTCTTGTTGTGACTGAAGAGAAGTTTATCCTTGAAACCAACCATTACACCCTGGTATTTTTTGAGAGAGAGAGAAAAACAAAACAGTTAACTGTAAATTTAGCTCACTGTGATCCTGACATGATCTCAGTCTAGTGTCTCTCTTGGGAGAGACACTAGAAGTCTTTATTCTCCTCCAGATCCTCTCAGTGTTCTCCCTAGTTTTCAGCACAGCAGGTAAAAGAACTTTTCAAACCGGTAAAGAACTACTGGTGAATCTCAGCTGTTTTCTAGTGTTGCCCTATGCTGGTCAAATTTTATTTTACAAGAACTTTTTCTGGCCGTACTGTCGTCTTTTTATACATCCCAAGAAAAAAATGTATAAAGTTTTCTTCCAGTGTTAAAAGGATATACTTGCTGTCGCTTACATGACATAGTACTTGAAAAAAATCAGCGATCTCGTTTCATCTTTGCTATGAATCGCTACTAACAGCTATTTTTCTCTTTGTTTTGAATACTCAGCATTTACAATGCCGTCGCTGAAGGGTCGTATTCTCAAGGCTTCTGCAGTCTGGGTTTCGTTTTAAACTTATGAACTTAATGAGAAGAAGTTCACAACACAAGCTGACTTTCCCTTCACCACACGTGAGCTACGGCAAACTTAGCAATCAACTACACGTAAGCTTATTTTCTCTGTACATAATATTTCTCACTTAACATAAATTCTTTTTACCTATTTGCCTTGTGAATTCTTTCATTGTCAATGGACAGAACAGACAAAATGAAAGGACAGCAGCTATTGCTGCCGATTCATTGTGAAGAAAGCCCGCCAAAACGTGCTCTTTTTTTGAATGATAACAGCAATCAGAGATTTTGGAAAGTGAAGAGAAATAGAGAATATTGAAGAATACTGGCACAAAGTTGTATAGATTGTAAATGAATATTGCATTTCTCTCTGCTTATTTTCTACCTATTCTATCAGTTATTTTTTATCACAACTGCATTGGTTCAGTGAGTGGCATTACTTTGTTATTAACTTGTTGAATTTTCAACATTTCTTTAGGCGGTAAAGAGTGGTGCCACAGGCGGTAAATTTCACCAGTTACTGCCTGATTTGGAGAACACTGCCCTCTCTTCACTAAATGAGAGAGATACATGAATAAACTAATTATTTTGTGGGTCATCATGGCCATGACTTGTGTGCATGGCCATACTTGTGATGACTTGCATTCATGTTGGTCAAGATGAAATTTGCATGCAAGTCAACACATGTTTTTTACTGTTTGGCCACCCAGTGCAAGTCAACGTAAGTCTTGCTGTTTACTTCAAATACTGAATTACAGCATGCATGCACAGTAGCATTAAAATGGATTTTTTTGACAACTTGCGTGCACTTTCTCCTGGACAAAGTGAACATCTGTCTGTAATGGACACCGAGGCAGAATGTCTAGTGCCTTCACAGGCTCACCATCCTATGTTTGTGAGGTAACAGCACGACCCATATAAATATTTCAATTTCCTCACTAATCGCTATTGTAAATATTTAAGCTAAATTGGCTTTTTAACTGCTGTGTATTTGCAATAAAATGAAGTAGAGATATTTTCGCAATGTTATTTAAAGTTTGTTTTTATGCAGTTTTTTTGGATGATTTGAAGCAAGCGAGAGCAGTTCTATGAGTTTAAGTTAAATTTGACGAAGACAATGTAGCAAATTATTTTAAATAAGTTCTGCAAAGCTAATTAATCGATAGGACTCAATGTTATTCTTGTTATATTTTTCAAACTTTTATTATTTTTTTGGAGTTACTATTATGTAATCTATTTTAAAGAAAAGGTTGTGCTCTGTCTCACAACTTTAATATAAGTTAAAATTACCATCACTGACAAAATTGCTCACAAATTAGAATTCACTTTCAGAATTTTACCTGCTCATACTTGAAAAAGTTGGCCACGATGTCAACATTGTCATACAAAGTACTTTGTTGATCAATCACCTCTTTAATCACATCTGACAAAAGAATTAAAAAAGAAAAATTGACTAATTGAGACGATTACAATGCAAAATAAATATCTTTTCAGGGTTCAAAATAGCAGCCGGCTGTCGGCGGTAGCCGGCACTTTGACGACACTTGCCGGCTACTTTTCACCGAAGAAATATAAAATATCATGCCTTGATCGGTCAACTGAAATCAAACTTGCTGTAAGTTGAAGGAAACATTTTATATCAGACAATAAAGCAGCTACAGGGCTAGAAAGTGCGACTCACTGGTGGCTAATGCGACCAAAATTTCATCTTTGGCGACTAAAACTTCTGGTTTTGCGGTTAAGTCGCCAATGTGGCAACTTCATTTCTGCGTTAAGATGAGTAACGCGCCGCCCCACCTTCTCAGGTATTGTGTCCCTCCAGAAAATTATATTGGAAGATCTTATTTGCTTCTCAAACATTCAAAATAAGAAAAGAAGTCAAATTGCTCCAATCCATTCTTTTTGCTTTGCCGTAAAATATTTTCAGTTCGGAAAACTTGCAAATGGACGACTGTATTTGAAATCGCCCCAGAATGCATTGCAAGCCTATGGGTACGTCATGTATGCATATGCATTGTGTCCCTTGAAACGCATGGCCGGGAAAATCAAAGGCCCTTTGGGCTGTCTCGTGTCAGTCAAAAAGAGATTAAAATATACTTTACTAAATAGTTATTATAAAAGTAAATGTTTTGCTAGGCTTGTATGTTATTTACGCTTGCAATATTTACAGGGAGTTCATTAAAGACTTTCGCGCCACTAAAAAAATAGGTGTTCTAAGAAAATTTACCATATCCGGGGATAGGGAAAGCAGAGACGGGGGAACATTTTGCTGGGATAATATTTAGTCTTCTTTTTCCATTCGCGGGAAATAAAAATGGCGAACAGGCGGGAAAACAAAATGACAGAACACATATTATTTATGATTTTAAACAAAAAACGTCCGTCCTCTCTATTTCCGACGCAAACTGAACGCAAGAGGAATTGAGCGTTACTCGAAGCACTCGTCCCCCACTTCACCTCCTTGCGCCGACGTTTTGCGCTGTTTTCCATTTCTTTTGTTATTTATTGCCCGTTTTTAACGATCAAAGAACAATATCAGAAGATAGAGTATTTCATACATGTTTCTTGTGACGAAAACGCTGAAAATAGAAATGCCGATATGTTTGTAACGAACGTTTTACACATACCCAGGCAAATAGCATTCCCAAGGTAAATAACACCAAGGTAAACTCACCGCGGGAATACGTTACCGAGGTGTTTGCGGTCAGACACTTAGCACTTTACCAAGGTCAATTTTTCATACTGTTTTCGGCGCGAAATGCGAAAATGGGTAATTGGAGGGTGCTTGCTTAGCATCATCTCGCTTTTATTATTTATACTCTTTCGACAGTCTTCTACTGCTTTGTTATGTCAGTATTTCAGACAGCGAAGAAATAGAAGGCGAAGACTCCGTTTATATAGATCTCTTTGTTGGATTTTTCTAAACCTTGAGATGAAATAGAAATACATATAAGAAAACGCACTATAGATCTTCCTTGACTAGTGTTGTATTTAAACGCCAAATTTCCAAAAAAAATTTGCATTTACTTACAAATCAGCAAGCCATCAAGCCATGATTCTAAGAAAGACCACGTTTTTGCTGCCTTGAACACGCAAAGTTGACCTCAGGAAATCTAAACCTCACGCCATCATATTTAATTTCAAATTTCTCTGTTTATTTTATTTGCTTATCTTTAAGGTTTGCCTCGCGATTGGTCATTTTATCTTGGGGTACTTGGAAAACCAACCTATTTGCCTCGGTAACTGTCATGAGCGATTCTTTTGTTCTTTTTCACACCGCCATAAATTTACCTTGGGGGAACATATTGCTGAGATAATTTTTAGTCTTTTTTTTTCATACGCGGGAAATAAAAATGGCGAACAGGCCATGAAAATGACAAAACACCCGGGAAAACAAAATTACAAAGCACGCGGAAAAACAAAATGACAGAGCACATATTATTTATGATATTTACCAAAAAAACGTCCTCAATATTTGTGAGTTTCCCGAGGTAAAGAGCCCTTTTACCATATTAAAAGGACGATGTGTAACCGCAACTATATAAATTTGACACACTACACTATTAACCTATTCCGTACTTGAAACCCTACACCGCTACACAGATCAAGCAATTTGTTCCAGTCAAATTTTGTTAATTACATTTTATGCAGTTACGAAAAAACTTTCCGTAAAGATTCTCGCATCGCGACTGCATAAAAACACAAAATCCCGCTCAGGCTCTTTCTTGAAATTCCCGCTTACCGCTCCTGTTTTCAGCTCCCATCCCGGGCGAATATCACCACATCTTCTTATCTGGGTTTCTTAGCGTGAGGTCTGTCTTTGACCTTGTTAAAAAGCAACTCTTGGGAAATTTACCCCGATTTTTTTATTTTTTCTATAAGTTGTTTATAGCAACAGAAATCTTTAGAAGGTAAAATTTTTTAGATATCGGCCAAAATGAATTTACTACGAATTTTCTTTTACGCCAATTTGGCGGCCATTTTGAAAACGTTCGGATTTCGGTACGTCACGTGATGCTACGTCACAGGTGTGGAAGGCAGATTTGCGTTTGCTTCTGATAAGAGGAAAACAGGCCAAGCTTCTCTTCATAAATGAGAATGACAAGGAGAGAAAGACCCTATGCTGTTCAATGATGTCCAAGATTAAAAAAAGGTAGTGCTTCAGTGCTTAAATATGAAAGGAAATAAACTTAAAAAGAGTAAATCATGTGTTTGTGAAACGAAACAAATCCGTCAGATTGATCGGCCTTCTAAGCTCAGCAAATGTACATAGCTTTATAATACGATGCATCCTCTCTTGCACCATATCGTGATAAAGATGCCTTTTGTCTGGAGTAGATAGTAAATTGAAAAGGGTCTGCGAGTGCTGACTCCCATAATTTGTCAGAAATCTCTTCATTTATGAGCAGGAATACTGAGCCTCTATATGTCCTATATGTAAGCGAAATCCACGCGTTCGGAAACAGACCGATATATTTTGATTCTGTTGTTGAGAAATTTGTCGCCACCCTCAGATTTCTCCTGCTGTTAATTGACAAAATAGAATGCAATTCCCACCAGCAAATGTAGTGTTTCTTTGAAGTATATGCCTTCGAAAGGCGCGCGTGAGTACTGCGCAATAAGAAGCCACTACCCCGCGCGCTAGCAGAGGCGCTCTCGCGGGATATAAAATTATACAAAGAAATGGGGAATCAAATGTAAAACAATATCCGGATAACTAAGAGAAGAAGTGTTGCGTGAACTACTTGTTCTGTGATTCCTTTTGAGAAACAATTGTTGTAAATTAGGCAACCTGGGGTGTAGCATGAAAACCGGGTATGAAAGCGTGTCACGCTCTTTCCCTTCACCCTCCCTAGCCTGACCACGAAAGAGTTTCGTGTGCAGATTCGAGCAGATGTCAGTTGACGAGATAACTAAAGGAAAACATGCCAAAAGTTGTAAGACACGAAGAGCGCAACGACCATTTCAAATGCAAACCATGAATTAAAACGCAAGCAAACGCGAAAGTAATAAGGAGCCAAACACAGCACAATTTTCGATTTTCGTGGGGGTGCTTTTCGCAAAAAGATGAGAAATTGCAAAATAAAAACATGACAACTTAATTATACCGATAAATATAAAATCACGCACTGCAGGGTCGAGTAATAGTCCCGGTGGCAGTAATCAGTTTACAAAAACGTTCTGCAGTTTTACGCATACAAGCACGTCGAACAATCTTGAACAAAGTTTCCTCGAGGCAAGTTGTTTCAACTACAGAAAGCGCAAACTCCCTTCTCCCAACAAAAGAAGTGAAGAGACCCAGCAGAGTTTTGTCCACATTTAACTGCAAGCCTGAGTATGTTCTAGATAAAATCTACCGCAGAATTTCAAGCATTATAGTCTAGTTTCGGTAGCTGGCATTTCGCCGGCAGAATTCTTCGTTTTCGAGCAGAATTTAGAAAAATCGGTAACACAAAGGAGACAAAGAATTTAACTTGCGTTTCTGTATTTGCAGTATTTGCAAGCTTTCAAACGCACAAGATGGATAGTGTACATTAGGCTGAAGCTCAAAACCTATGCTATTGTGATAACTGTGATAAACATGAGCAAAAATATTTGAAGACCGAATATAAACAACAAAATGCAGCAAACAGTTTGGTTGTATAAAAGCTTGTTTAATTAAGCTTCTCGCGTACATGCAAATAATAACAAGGCTTTTCAGGTTTGACTTAGCTCACAAACAACTGGCCGAGGTAATAGAGAAAAAAACTGTACATTTAGGACTTCAATTCACTCACCATTCGTCGCCGTCGGCGGTGAGGAGGTTCGATATTTTACTCCCTTTCTCTGTCTCACTGTGTTTCCCTGGAGGCTCAAAACGCCAGGGTTGAAATACCATAGAAGGTTCTTAATCATCCCCTGACATATCCCCTCCTATAGCTCTCTAAAAATCAGTGGAGTCGCTAGCAGAAGTTGAGCTCTCACTGCAAGAATTTGAGTCAGCCATGTTCGTGACTTGTTGCGGTTCCACACCTTTGACGTATCACATCTCGTGATCATAATCGAAGCATTCATGGCGAAATGTCACAAAAGCGGTAAAATACGAAGTTTTAAGTTAAAATTAACCGGTAAAAAAGCTTCTGAATTCAAATTTTTTGCTTCCTGTGTAATTTTGGAAACATTCGGAAGCTTTTACTGAAATATAGTTTTCTAGCCAAGAGTTGCCCTTTAACTTTTGAGATGTTTGTAAGATAAGTCAAGCTTAAGGCTTTTTTTAGCCCCCTAATGCAGCCGACTTAAAATGATTTTATCTCAGCGTACTGATAAACATTTCTCGATGATCACCAATTCTACTGGAAAGAAGCATGCCATCACCTCAGTGTTCAGTTGCAAGAGATGTCGAAGTACTTGCTACGGCAAACACAAAACGAAAAACCTCGCGTTAAGTCTGCTGACTCAGGACTGAGAAAGAAACGCACGAACTTCTTGAAGCGTGGGCCCCCAAATTCAGTAAGCTGTGGGGAGTTTCACAACGAAAAAAATAAAAATCTGGAACGATATCTATTCTTCGTATAAAGAAAGGTGTCCAGAAAGCCAGAGAATGCTACAGCAGGTGAAGAAACGGCAGCAGAATCTAGAGTACGAGTTCAAGCAGCGATCTCGCTCGACTGGAGAAGATGGAATTCAGAAAATTAAAGAAGGCTTCCCCTATTTCAACATCCTGAGTAAAGAAAGGCGAGAAAGTACGACTCCAGACTGACATGCAGAGTTCTTTTATTGAAATGTGTGAAAAGAGTATGGAACAGGACAACGCAAGATTTGATCAGCTGAAATGTTCCGTGACGCCCAGAGCAGGCAAATGGAACAAACAAACGCCATAGTTGACATTTTTAAAGATTTAGCATCAAAATAATTGTTTTTATCTAATCGTTTATCTTCTGTTATTGAAACGATACATACAATTGTTGTGCAAAACTCACGTAGCAATCATAGTCTTTTTTAGGATGCTCGTTTTTTGTCCAACCTTTTTCAACGCAATTCTCCAACGAACTTTCAACATGCCAAATGCTCGTTCCACTACAGATAGTAGTGCACCGAACTTTAGGTTCTAAACTTTCTCTGCTCCTGAGTCAGGCGTCCTCTGTCCGGCTAGGGTTTCACTAGCCAGTTCGTTAGTGAATAGGCACTGTCGCCAGCTAAAAGGGGCCTTATTTCTGTTCCATTTATATTGCCTGTTGGACCACTAAGAATTTGCGTTCGCTGCAAGTTCATAAATCAAACACTCTTTCCTAATTGCCTCAATAATTCCATTTAAAAAATGTACAAAAATTTCATCTAATAAAACTGCTCAAATTTAAAAACATCTCTTTCACTGCTTTACATTCTTCGCCGTGATTTTCCCTTAAATTAAAGTTCAATTCTGTTCAACTAAAAAGCCATTTACAATGAACACTCCCAACCGACAAACGATTACAATGAACCAGCACAAAAGCAAAAAATTTTCAATGCAGCAATATTTTTGAACTCCTACTTATAAATAAAAATTATTTGTTCTTTCACAACGCGCGCACGCGTGCACAAAATGCGGCGGCCTCACAAAGCAAATCTTGACATGGCGGGAAAAATATTGACATGGCGGGAAAATTCCGCGGCCTCACAAAGCAAACGCACATGGAATGTACATTGGAATGCACCTTCTCCCCCTCGCATATTCTCGTGTCGTCATGACAACGTCATGACGACACGAGACAAAAATGAGCCTTGACAAAAAAAGCCGACAAATTCAGGCTAAAAACGAAATTTTGTTTTGAACCCTGTCTTTTAGCTCATCATACAATCAATCCTACACTCATTTACACTATATATATTACATGTAAGTGCAAATGTACCACTGTAACTAAACATTTCAATGTGTCAAGACCAAAGTACTGAACAATGTATTAGAAAATAAAATTAATTTGCTTTTGTTTGCAATTTTTCAAACCAATATCATAATATCATGCCTTCTATTTTCCTTCTGCTGATAATCATTAACAATTAAGTGAATTATTTGAAATAAAAAACTGTCTAATTATGACATTTAAAGTAAACCAAAAACAAAATTAATTTATTCATGACACATAAAAAAGGTACCAGTTTCTGACTGAATTTCATTTTCATATAATATATATATTTACCTCCAAGTCCTCCTGATATTATAAGCACAGGCACTTTCTTTTCATGCAGTTTGACAAAGAACCACTCCACACCTTCCCTGCAATGAGGAGGCAACTAACCAGTTACACAACATGATCAGCACATGGCCCGACTTAAAAGTAGCATTATTTTGTAATTACTATTAAAAATATAAAGAAATTTTTATTGTTGAAGGAGCTTGGGTTGATAAAATAGTAATATTATAACAGTAATATTTTATTTTTAAAGTTTAAATTTATAATAACATATCAACTGCATACTACCCTATTCTAGGAAATTAACGCTTCAAAAAGTTAAACACAAATTTGGAAATTTTGCGTTAATTGAAGTCACGTTAATTTTCGCGCCCTTAATTTAGTCGAGCATTCATTTCTGAGCCATTAATTAAGTGGAGGGTTAATTTCAATCTTTTTAGTATTGTTTTATTAGGGTAGAGATCCACCAGAGTGTTATTGGCATTGAAAAGAATGCTCAAGATTCATTTGGATTTTGTTGACTTGTTAACAGTGTGTTGCAATGAATTTGTTCCTGTTGTCTCCCTTATTTTTTATTTCTTTGTGTGGTCAAATTAATTTCCTAATCTTTCTGAAATTTTAGCACCTCTTCCACATTAATTTCCTTTATTAGAAAGTAATTTTTTCTTCATTTCGCGTTAATTTCCAATACCTTAATTAACACAAACGTTAATTTCCTATAATGAGGTAGTTAGCACCTCTTCCACATTAATTTCCTTTATTGGAATCAAAGTAATTTTTTCTTCACTTCGCGTTAATTTCCAATACCTTAATTAACACAAGCTTTAATTTCCTATAATAAGGTAGTTATGCAATGCTTTTGAGTGGTTTACTGAGTCACTTGTATTTTCTTGGCATACACACAAGCCTTAAGTGACAAGTGGGATATTTCATGGTATACCACAAGAAAGAGTTGCATAACTATTTTATACCATGCCATAGAAAATACACTTACCAAATCTCGTGGGGAATAAGATCACAGTGCACAATGGGAAGGTTGAGTTTGATACCATGGAATATATGTTGTGCTTTAAATTTTTCCTTGGTTTAAACTTTTTCAAACTGGCTTGATTTTTATTTCCCTTTGTTCCAGATTATGATAATCAAGATGAGACAATGAAAAATAAAAATCAAACTGGTTTGAAAAATTTTAAACAAAAAAAAAATTTATACCACAACATATACAATGGCTAAAGTTCTTCTATTCTGATTGGCTGTATTTTCTATGGCACGGTATAAATGTATGTATCCATTTTCAATTTTTACTAATACTTTTAAGTAGTAATTTTTTAATAATTTGCTATATCATTAAATACAAAATAATTTTTTTTCTGCTTTGCTGATTTGGAATTTAATTTGAAATTATAACTTAGAATTATAACCAGTTATATTGTCAAATAGATGTAATAATATGAAATATATTATATTATATAAAAAACAAGCCAACAAATTTACTTATTTAATTATTAATAATCTTGCATTATTTTTATAAGGTTTATCATACATCCAAATTTCCTGTTCCTCAAAATAATTCAAATTTCAAAATCAATGTTGCATTAAAAACAGCTCTCTGAGATACATTAATGATTGTGTGAAAATTTTAGTTATAAATTCTAAATATATCATTAGCATGTCAAGCTTAGTCAAATATTGTTACAAACAACAGGTACAACAATACATTGTTAAAATTCATTGAGATGGAAAGGTATGACAGCAAATAACTACGGTTGTAATAACATACAGATACTAGCTCGACTACTGTTTTGAGAGGTAAGTTGTGGATATTTTTTTAGAGTATCTGTTGAGGTTGTGTTTCATCATCATATCATGTTGTGCTTTTCACAATTAACACAGTGTATTCATGCAGCAAATTAAAGTTCACATTAACAGTCAAACTAGCAACGTCGAGAACCACATACACTGTACATTTACATCATTGCACTAACACATACAGAAAGCAAATGATTAAATAAAAGAAATTTAGTGGTTAATAAAAATTGTATTAAAAACAAATCTATGTACATGTAGTGTACATGTAGGAATGTACTCATTCAGAGCTGTCACTTGAATAATCAAATCATGCAGTTTAGGTTTTTAACACAAGTGGCTTGAAATGCATTAATTTTTAGTGGGTGCAAATTAAACAATAAATGTTTCTCGCAATGCCAAATTTCTGCAGAATGTGATTCTGCAATGTCGCATTGCTTCAAGCATGCTTGGTACCTCAGAGCGATGTGTGCATCTTTTACTATTTCAGGAATTTGTGTTTGCTTGAGTTTCAGCTCAGTAATGAGTTCATTTCCTTTTGTCCACCTGAAAGATAAAAGGTTCCCAAGAAAACCTATTAAACAAAATGCCTTCACCATTAATACATTTGTCCTACCTCAGTGCAATGGCGGCTTCTTCCACAATCTGCGAAAGATCATCTTTCTTGATACCAAGTTCAGTGAGTAACTCATGCGACTTGGTCCACCTATTAGTGTTTGTGTCAAAATCAAATTTCTCTTTACCACCATTCATAAATTTCCTATAACTTACCTCAAGAGAATTATTTGACTTTAAGTCCACTTCTTCATTGATTGGTTAATATATAAAATGGGAAACCTCTAACCTCTAATGTGTGATTCCATGACATATCATGTACATTGTACCCTACCCAAGGAAGGTCATTGGAAATTCTGAGGGGGGTGAGGGGGGTTTTCAGCAGGAAAGTATTATAAAGCTAAATTAGAATGTCCAGAGGGGTGGGGGAGGGAGGTAAAAATTAAACTTACTTGAGAGGGATGGGAAAAGGTGCTGTCGCTGCTAAACAAATATAAAGACCCCCATTTTATTTCAAAAATTTAAGTTCCTGCAACTAAAGGTAAACAATCAATAGGTGAAGTTTGACAAAAATCTCAGTGCAGATTCTTTTTCTGTGGAATGATTAGAGGAAAAGTTTATTTACATGTAGACTGGGAGTAAAACTATTACTGCATTGAGCCAAGTGGCTCAATTACCACTGGAGCTTATCATGATTTCTGTAGCAGGAAGCTTTTAATTAAGTGACTAGGAGTATTTCTACTCGATCTCCCTGGCAGGGAATGCCACTGCAGGGTTTCCACCCTTCTTCCCCACCCCCCCTCCCCCCCTCCCCACCCCTGCAATAATTTGTCTGTACTGCTCAATCCGGCAGCTAGTGCCCCTAGCCATTAAGCAGCCAACCCTCTCAAGTGGATGACTATACACTATAGCTACAGTTTATGATCATCAACAACATTTAGTAAGTTTTTTAAATCATTTTTGATGTGAGCAAAAATAGACCAATATTATTAAATGTAAGCTTACCATTCCACCATGTGTGGTAATTTCTCTTCAGATGAAATTTCTCTGCAATGATTAATATGTACAAGCAAAAATGTCAAAAGAAATAGAAAATAGTTAAAATTTGATCCATCCTTTTTCAGCACTCACACTGAATTACAAAATATTTTAGACCATAATGAATCTCAATGTTCTTACCCAGAAAATTCAATTGGCATGTACTTTTCTTTGAGTTCCTTGGCCTGAAGAAAGGTAAAAGAATCATGGTAGTGTCCAAACAAAAACTGCAACTAAGGCCCGGTTCATACCTCACATTTCTGCTGTGTCAAATTCAATTCAATTTAGTGCGGCAGAAATGCGACTGTTGATTCATACGCAGCACTTGTGTCACACCTAATTTGGAGGTTATACTGCAAATTGTGTTTACTGGCTAGCAGAACTATATATCCAAATGCAGGGTTCAAAATAAAATTTCGTTTTTAGCCTGAATGTGTCGGCTTTTTTTGTCAAGGCTCATTTTTTCCCGGCTGTTAAGCCAGAGCCATGCGTTTTCAAGGGACACAATCCATATGCATACATGACGTACCCATAGGCTTGCAATGCATTCTGGGGCGATTTCAAATACAGTCGTCCATTTGCAAGTTTTCCGAACTGAAAATATTTTACGGCAAAGCAAAAGAATGGATTGGAGCAATTTGACTTCTTTTCTTATTTTGAATGTTTGAGAAGTAAATACGATCTTCCAATATAATTTTCTAAAGGACACAATACCTGAGAAGGTGGGGCGGCCCGTTATTCATCTTAACACAGAAATGAAGTTGCCACATTGGCGACTAAACCGCAAAACCAGAAGTTTTAGTCGCCAAAGATGAAAGTTTGGTCGCGTTAGCCACCAGTGAGTCGCACTTTCTAGCCCTGTAGCTGCTTTATTGTCTGATATAAAATGTTTCCTTCAACTTACAGCAAGTTTGATTTCAGTTGGCCGATCAAGGCATGATATTTTATATTTCTTCGGTGAAAAGCAGCCGGCAAGTGTCGTCAAAGTGCCGGCTACCGCCGACAGCCGGCTGCTATTTTGAACCCTGAAATGTAAGATACATGTAGTTTTTATTACATTCGACACGGCAGAAACGCGATGTTTGAATCGGTGTTGCATTTCTGTCCGGATAATGCGACAAGACTAGTCGAACGTGCGGCAGAAATTCGACAGCCGACTCAGACATTGAACTTCTGCCGAATTTAATTCGTTTAATTGAATTCAACACAGCAGAAATGCGACGTACATCTGTATGAACCGGGCCTAATACAGCAGCTACAACAATAAGGTAATCAGAGTTACTTAGACAACTTGTTCAAGTCTGTTCTTGTATTTAAAGTTACACTGACATGCTGTTCCAGAGATTGGAGATTTATCTTCACATGGCAGCTAACATAACAAGTGATAACATAATTATCACAGTGTTTTAACTCCTGGACAGTTAAATTTCTGTACCATGAAGCAATTTGCATTACACTGGAACTGATGCCCATTAATCCGGTCTTGTCATGTCCAACAGTTTGGGCGTCCACTGGCCATATTAACTAGTAAATAATTTAACATGGTGCAGGCCTTAAAGGGACACTGTCACGAGCATAACTTCAAAAATTCAACAGCCCCAAAACATGTTTACACCACTGAAAACCAATTAACAGTGGTCAAGTTTTCTTAAAATTACTATACTTGTGTACTGAAGCTAAATATGAGTGATATCAGTCAGCCTGACTTTTTCAAGTTCTGTCCTTGTGGTTTGGAAAAATTGATGAAAACTGCTTACGGTCACCATCTTCTTTAAACTATTTGCTAGATATCCTTCCCTTTACGTTCTAGGAGCATTTCCTGCATAGTTGAAAGTACTTAGTCGTAATTTTGGTGCCGTTTTACTAAAAAAGCCAAAAAATGTCCGTGACAGTGCCCCTTTAATAAATAAGAAAGTGACTGACTGAGCTTTTGTACAGGGGGGCCAAAATATACAAGGCGGCTGTAGTACACAGTCACCATAGGGCAGCATCCCACTGTACTCACCTTTTCTCTGTATGATTCTGGGAACAACTTGCAGCTCTCAATGACACCTGAAAAAATCATTCATAATAAATTATAATAAAAATAGTCAATAATAAGAACAGGGTTCATATTCTTTTGAGCTCTTGAAATTCCTTGACTTTCCATGACCTTTTCCATGACTTCTCCAAGTTTTCCATGACCTAAATTTGACCATTTTCTTGAAAATCACATTTTCATTTTGGGTACGTTTTTATCATTATTTTTTGTGAAAAAAAAAAAACTATTGTTAAGTAATAAATTTTGTAATTTTTATTAATAACATGCATCATGTTCCATGGTTTTCCACATCCCATGCTTAAATTCCTTTCCAGGCCTGGAAAGTGAATCTCTGAAATTCCATGACTTTCTAGGTTTTAAGTAAAGTTAAATGTTGCAATAATTTAGTCATTGAAAATAGGAGTTCAAATAGCATAATCAATCTTCTTTTTATTCAAAGTAATTTCCAGAACTGTTCTTCATGTTTGGTGAACACATAGTACATGTAGTCCAGCGCATGTTACCCTTCAGCCTTTTTGTCAGGTTAATGCCTGACAATAATTCACCACTAGCCATTGATACATGTACCCAGTATCTTACCGGAGAACATAACACAATGGACTGTGACCCACTGATTGCAGTAGCATAATAATGTAGATCTCTTAATGTTGATGCACCTCTCTCCTCTGCAGAGGCCTCTTTGATTTTTTCATACGGATTGGGAAATGGGGAGAGGTCCGCACTCCCCCATTTTTCGCGTTTTTACGCCTTTCCCCCTCCACTGAAGGAGCCTCTGCGGAGGAGAGAGTTGATGCACTGTGGCATGTGCTAATATAATGACGAGTTCAAAATCAAGAAGCGATTGTCTAGGCATTACTAACCATATACTGTGCAGCCTTTTTTTCCGTCAATGACAAATTTTGTGAGTGTCTTGTCAAAGTCTGAAATGACCTATAAAGCATCAAGTGCAGAGAACAGTGCTCATATTGTTAACCATAATTTCAGTCTTCCAATGAAGTAAATTGATTAAACATTCCTTTTTGTCACATTACAAACCTGTAGTTTTTCAGGTCCTCCCTCATAAAGCATCTTGAGTTTTTCTCGAACACGAACTGAATCTCTGATATAGACATTTGGCTTGTCAATATTTTTTATCTGTTAACATAATAGATTAAGCGTCATATTATTATTGCTCATTGTGTTAGTTCTTTTTTGCATTTTACCAACATGCTACTTTACAATGAATATATGAGATTAATAATACATAATAGGTATTTACAATGTATAAAGCACTCAAATCCACTAAATAACACACTTTTCAAATTTGTGCTTCAGTAATTCATTGTGAGCATAAATTTAGACTTACTTAAGCTATGTTTCTGCAAAGTGTCTGAAACTTTTGTCCGACATTTGAGATAAAAATTGTCCAAAAATTAAACATCTGAAATAAAACGGCAGAACTTTTTTCTGCAAGTAATGTGTATCCCTGTGGTAAAGCCCAGCGATAAGCTTAAGGCCCGGGTAAGCCAAACCGAGAGGGGTGGGGGTGGGGAGGGGGGAAACTACAATATAAGGCAGATGGAGATGCTCAACAGAAATTATGAACAAAACCCTAAAGGAGACCATACAGTGCTATATCTCTTCATGTGCCATCCTAAATGAGACCTTGGCAGCTAAAAAATATCGGTGCTTTGTCCAGGACACAGGAGACCAAACATCCCAAAACACCCCTGTATCTGTCATCTTCATATGGGAGACCCCCACCCCCACCCAGCTCCTCCAGGGAAGCAAACAAGCATTTGCCTCATCCCACCCCCCTCCCTCAACATCTCTCCCCTCTCAGCACCTCAAAGCCATAGCATACTCAAACCATTTATGGACTACAGATTAAGACCTAGGGTGAAAACAAAACGTGATAATCGTATATTACTAAGATCAAACAAAAATATAGATTACCAGTAAGAAAATAAGCGCTATTTTAAAATTATCCCAAAGGCAGTTGGAAGTTATATAATTTTAGCAGCTGTGATAACATGAAAATGAAACCACACAATACTCGACGTGGCGTTGATATTCGTTGCTTTCCAACGGAAAGCAAATATTGCATAAATAAAATATGCAATAAATTCTAACAAATAAGTTTTTAATACAGCATTCCGGACAGAATTTGGGAAGTTTCGAGAGTTCCATAAAGCCCTGCTTAGATCTGATCTGGTCACATCGAAGATAATAATTCGCAAAACTGTTTGTTCGCTTACAATGCTAACTACATTCGAAAGAAATGATTTTAATGCATTTTCAATGCAATCATTTTCGAGCAGCGTGCGACAGATCTGAATAACAAAACCAGGTTTATAAATCATGAAAAATTTCGCGCCATACCATCTCGTCCACTGCTTCTTTGATCTTTCGAGCATGTTGTTTGCCTTGTATAAATTTGTAAAGACCGTAGCCCACCACGGCTGATAATCCAACAGCAGCGATTCCAAACATCGTTTTCTGTTCGATCATAACACAATTTCTGCAATTCTAATTTTCGGGAATTGATGCGTTGTCGTTTTGATCGCTGGGTGGCTGCAAAAAATTATCATGCCACAAAGTGCGCTGTGTACCCAGGCCTTCTTCAGTTTCGTGGGGGCCATGAACGAGTTGGAGGATCCCGGGGAGGGGACCCCCCACCTCCCACAGCGCTTATTTGTTTCAGAAACAGCGCATTTTCTTTAATCTGCCGGAATAGGCCATTTTCGTATTCTCGGTATCGAACTGGAACTAGCTTGCAATGGAGGCTAATGCGGGCAAATCTTTTCTAATGCAAATGAGATAAAGGTGTTTTTAATGACATTCCCCCGCATTAGCCTCCATTGCACGCTAGTTCCAGTTCAAAACCGAGAATACGAAAATGGCCTATTATCTTCGCGGATTTCAATATTTTTGTTAAATTCGTCAAAACCGTCCCCCCCCCACCCCACCCCTTTAGGTGAAGGGCTGGATCCGCCACTGATAATAACATATGTTTTTATAATGAGCTCACTATTTAGTTATTTAAGCTTCAGAGCAGGCCTGGCTTCAGCGCAAATAGCAAATAATGCTGGGCAAAATCAAAGGTCTCTTCGAGCCTATGACTATTTTGTATCATCATCGATGATGTTGCTAACAGTTCTGAGCATCTAAACAAGTGAGGGGATCTTAGTGTTTTGGAGTCAGAATATGAAATGGCAGCAGCAAAAGAGAAACCAATTCCGAGTCAAATTCAAAATGTGAAGACACTAAAGATTAATGGTACTCTCAAGATGAAGACAGGCATTAAGAGAGCAAGTGCATTTTGGCAAAGGTTCCTTGCTCTTTTGAAAAACAAAACCGTCGTCCCTGAAGTGCTCAAAATCGAGCGCAAATGAAGTTTGATTCATTCGTGAACTCATTCATCTTCAGGTGAGAAAACGATAAGTTAAACATGTTTTTGGAATTATAAGGACGGCCTGACAACAACGTACTTGCTAAGGTAATGTACTTGTTTTAAAGTGAACAGAAATACGAGTTGAATTCATCGGACAATGATGATTTCATTCACAGCCTTAAAAAGTTTAATTCAAGGTCTGCTTCTCGAGCACTTCGCAGTGTGCAGCTATCGTGTTGTGTGTGTTGTTCAGTATACACGAGGATATGCTGTATAAAATAATTATCTCGTAAATTATAAAATCTCGACATGTTGGCTTTGTGAGTTTGTCTGTAGAAACCCGGCGACCTGTTGCTTTTTCGCTCGCCTTCAAATGCCACTGAACAGACGTTACTACTTCTGTCGAAATGCGAGAATTAAAGAGAATGGCCTATCAAGTGTTTTGATGTGATTTGATTTATTTCATCGGCCACTTTCCAAAATATTCACAAACAATTTCAGGCCGCAACTTCTCCAGTGGTGTCGAAATAGTGGGTCACGTCATTTTCTCGCGAGCATATCAGTTTGAAAAAATAGCCTACTCGCAAAAGACATAGCAAACGCCCTAACCGTAGATGTACCCCTCTAGTTATGACCTTCTGGTGTGAACAACAATTTGAAGCAGTATAAACAGAAATGATGAAACACTTGGACAAGAATACGTGAGAATTTAAGCGAACATGTTTGTTACTACCGGGTAGACAAAATAACACCATTTTGGATCTGGTTCACCAAAAAAGGCTTCGCAATTTATAAAGTGCTTGAAATAATCGGAATTACTCCGTTGTATCGTAAACCCGTGGAGTGTACTCGTATTATGCATTCTGCAAAATAGCCGTAAAAAGTAACACAGCTTGTTTCTTTATGCTAGACAAAATATCGTTGCTCAAAGTCTGCTGACATTAATAAAGGTCATTGAGGCAATATTAGTTTACAAATGATGCGTTCCCGATCAAGGGTGTAAACATGTGATGAAATCTGGCTAGTCACGTTTTCAATTTGTTATGTAATGTATGCGTATTTAGCTTCATTTGCGGAGCATTTTATTTTTCAGAAAACTGTGTGCAACTTCCCATACACCCTTAAATGAAATCTGGACGATGTTGTCACAACTTGCAAATGTTCTTCTTATCCACATAAGGGGATTGTTTTGAAATCAAAGCTCAATAAATTAAAATTTCCAACTGCTGGGTTATAAAAACCGGCTGTGAACTTTTTCTTTGTTTTGGAACTACTGTTTTCCTGCTTTATTGTTTCGGGGTTCTTTGTTGGCGTAAAAAAGGTTGTGGTTGTTCATCGTGGTAAAGTAAAATAACAATTAAGTATATATATGTTATTTGCCGGCTGGGAGGTCCGTATCGTGAAAAAAAAAGTGAAGAATGATTTGTTTTCCGCCAAACAAAATGAATTCGCTAAACTGAACAGTACTCACGGAAAAGGTCATCAGAAAAAAAGAGAAAAGTAACTTTAATAATAAAAAAGAAGCTCAATGTAGCAGCAAAAGAGAGCAAAAAAGAAATCTCGAGTCACGAAAGTGAAATTGAATGAAGTTTGTTTGTGTAGTTTGGTCGCCTGCACACGGCACAATTTTGCGAGAATTAATTTAACTGTTTTTAATCAAAACATCTCATTTTCTTGAATGGTGATAAGCAGTATTCGGTTTTGGGAAAAAGTAGCAGAAAGGAAAAGCGTTTAAAAGGATAAATCGAGTCTGTAAACCAGCGACTTGCAGTAAACCGCATTTTACGGCGTGAAAATTAGTTCGAATGCATAAACAACGATCGACAAACTATAACTTGATTTTGTCAATAAATACAAAAAATACCCGCCTATTGGAGAACTTCAAGGCCTTTAATTCCGTTACTAAGTTAGCTTTTGAAAGAATCAATCGGGTATGTAAGTAATAAGCCGGCGACTTGCAGGTAAGTGCAATGGCGTGAAAATCAGTGTAAATAATGCACAAACAACGATCGACAAACTACGGCCATAAAACTTGTACAACTTGATTTTGTCAATAAAGAGAATCAATACTCGCCTTTTGGAGAACTTCAAGGCCTTTAATTCCACTGCTTACTTTTCCTTTCACATTTACAACGGTTGGTGAGCAATTACATTAACTTTGGAGAGCAAAACTTTCGAGGGCTCGTTCGCCTCGCCGCCAAATCAAACTGACGAAAGCGTTTACCGTTGCCCGTGGGCAGATATAGGAGAATCTTGCCCGCGCTAAGAACCAATCAGATTGCAGGATTCGTTACCGTGCCCTCTTGGAAAAAAATAATATCGTTTAGTATCACCCAACTAGTGGACTAATGCAAATCCTGCATTTTGATTGGCTACGCTACTAAAGGACTATTAGTAATAGTCATCGAGTAGCGAAATTCGTGACGCTTTCTTTCGTTTTATTCCCAAATAAATCTTTCTTCAACTTGCATTTGCTAACTTTATTATTGCTTTTTCTGTCCGACTAGTTGGGTGATACTAAAACAATTAGACCCTTCGCCCTCAAGGGCCACGGGTCAATAGCCCATTCGGCTTCGCCTCATGGGCTATTGACCCGTAGCCCTTGCGTGCTACGGGTCTAATTGTTAATTATCTCACGATGTAGTCACTGCAGTCAAGTATAGCAGCGGACCGCCGAAGGAACAACACTACACCGGAACAGATCGAAATGCAACAATCACAGCTGTTGAAAACCAGCCAATCACAATGGAGCAACGTGCTTTATAAAGGGCCGCTTACACAGGTGATTTTTGTCGCGATAAAGTTGCATGCAATAACGCGCAATAAAATCGCTTTAAATCGCCGCGAGCTTGCACGCGTGTAAACTAGCGGCGATAAAATCGCTGCGATATCGCAACTTTGTTCGAAACTTGATGCAAGTTCGACGCGATAAAAATTGCATTGAGTTGCGCGACAAAAATCGCCTGTGTAAACGGGCCTTAAGGTTACGTACGCGCGCGTAACCAGTCGACCCTACCGCTAAAAAGCAATGCGAAATCACCAAAATATGCTTTTTTCAACTACGGGACGACGAAGAATTTTTACCGATTTGATCCATGCTTTTACATTTTCAGCAAAGATAGTCCTAACCCCTTTACAAACACTGGATTCCTGGCATCGCTGTCGTGGTCGCCATTTCGCAGGAAAAGATTGTCTACTGCCGCACCGTCGAAAACCCCCTGACTAGGATGTGATAACATCGTCAGTCGGTCCCCCAGTTTTAAACGTTAAAGTACCGTTAATTCTGTTTAGCTCTATTCAATTTGACAATTTACTCGGGATAAAAACAAAAGGTGCGAAATAAAACGTTAAAACTCGGGATTATCCCTTGGGTGATATCATCTGTCAGATAAACCTCTGATTAGTTTCTCTGCATTCCCATTGGACAAAACTCATTACGTGGTACAGAATTGGACGACGGTTATAATGTTACACGAGGTAATTTTCTTTGCAATTTGCAATTGTAACCCAACAAACGTTGCATTGGTAGCTGCCAAAAGAAATTTCACGTGTAACAACCCATTGTTACAACCTGCAGTGCAACAGCTGTTGCGTTGCAAGATAGAAAAGTGGAACTATCCGACGTTGTGAGACAAGTTGCTCTAAATGACATGCCAAGCGCAACTTGCAACGTAATTTCATTAAAATGAACCAGTCAGAGCGCGTTCCTCGCTCGCAGGAGATTTCGAGATGATAACTTTCAGCGGGTGTGTTGAAAGTTCTGAAAGAAAAACTTACAAACATCTGATATCAAGTCTGTAACTTGGAATGTTTTTCAGGTTATCATCATTGTGTTGCAAGTTCCAAGAAAAATTGTTAAGTTGAATGATTCTATGCGTGACCCGAACCTGCTAAAATGCAAAGTCATGACTAAGAGCAATCGGTGATTTAACGAACATCATACGGACCGTTCCATTCAATACATAATAGTTTTGCAACGCTTTCGAGTGATATACTATAGATTGTTAAAAATTAGCAATGGCATATTGCAATTGCTGCATTTTGATTGGTGAACAGGCAATGGTATATATGAGCGCATATACCATTCACCACAAGTACCGTAGCCGATACGTATCAACGAAAACAGCTGGGGAGCTCAAATAGTGCAATATAATTCTTTTGGGCGTTTTTAACAAAAAATTATTCCACTCGCGCTTGTCGGATACGAGATCGTTCGGCGCTACGCGCCTCGTTGGCTATCTACCATCTCATATCCAACGCGCGAAAATGACCTCAAACTGTAGTTAGTAGGAACCCAAGGAACAACGAAAGGAAAAGGAAATTACCGGAGATTACGCTGGTGGAAATATTGTAGCGATTTGACCAATTTCGTGGAAGATATCGAGATTCGAGTGAGATGCAATCGATAATTGTTTCCAGCCTTGGGAACATTTAATAAAGTACACGTGTTCGAAATTACTTCAAACTGGCCTGAGGAGCTGACAAACAGCAAAGAATACGACACAGCATCAGAGTAAGTTTCGTTCCCATACATTGTTTCGTTCCCATACAAATGCTTATAAATTGAGTCTTTCTAAGGTGTTGTGGTTCTTATCGTTAGCTTGGGCCGCCTGTAATGAAACCAATTAAAACTATTGAATCCAATATGCCGCAAAGAACTAAACAAGTCATCCTCTGGAAAACCAGGGCTTTAAGGTCGCGCTGGACCCTTGCCATAATTATGTATGCATTTATTTTAAGAGTATGCACGAACTGCGACGACTGAAGCCGACAACAATCGAAATATTCATGAGAATATATTTCTTAAAGTTCTTTGTATAAGTAATTACATGTTATTGTTCTCAGCTTTGTGTCCCGTGCGCTGGAACGTAGCTAATTATCATATTTTAGCATAATTAGATTCGAAGCTTCGAATAAAGCGCTCGTTGTTGTAAACACTGACTCGGAAGGTCTTCGGAAGCGGCAAAACCTGCAATTTTGTGTCCAAGTTTTCTCCACTGATACAGAATTTCGGGAGTTGACTCCCGACGAACATAAACTGGGTGTACTCTATTGTGCCCTGACAGAAGCGAATTTACCAAACTCCCTTTCAAAAAAAAGATATAACGCTTCAAAGTTAAGAATTCGCATTTTTACTCTTTTAGAAGTCAATAACTTCTAGGTATTTATGAATTCAAGAAATGTCTTTCTGTCAGGGCACAAAAGAGGTTATGATTTATCTCTAAGTTGTATAGTCATTTAATTTGGTGCGCTGTTCTAGTAGAAAACTTGGACACAAAATCGCATTATCTGCAATTTCGCTTTGAGAGCTTGAAACATCACCGTAACCGGCAAGCTGCCAGTAAAACTACAACCATGATGTAATTTCATCATCCCCTAATATCCTTGATAAGATTTAGAGGAATCGATGTTCAAAATTCGGAGAATTAAAGCTTTACAAGATAACACCCCCTCAAGAAATTTGGCTAATGAATTTATTAATGAGCAAGGGTCCTTCGCGACCTTAAAGGGGACGGGAGCGGGAAAAAAGGACGGGGGAGGGGAGGGGAAGGGAAAGGGGAAAGGGGAAGCCCTGGGAAACTTCTCTACACAGATCATTTCTCGATCGAAGAGCAAACATATTAGCGAGGTGTGAAACAGAAGCGCTCGTATGACAAGAGAGACTGGCAAGGTTTAATTATCACCTTCAAAACTGCCCCGCTAATGTTGTTTGCAACAACAACAAAGCTTGTGTGACTTACAGCCTCAGAAGGAGCAATAAGATCACTGTCCTTAAATTTAACTCGTACTTTGTTAAAAATTCAATTGGCCATAGAGGTGGAACGCCGTTTCTTCATGTTATACGTGCTCCCAACTTCCGACTTTCTATCGTAAAGTGAAAAAGGATAATTATGCTAATGAGCTTAATTTTATTCAAAGAAATTTTAAAATGCAAGGCTGATCAAACAGCTGTAAGAAGGTATATTTTACTCAGCCCAAATAGTTCGGATAAACAACACTATCCTTATCAGGGGCATAAAATGCTACGTGAACATGGAAAGAAACGGTTACAAGATTTAAAAATTGATGAGATAAGATATCGATACGTGATAGGTTGACATAAATGGACTAAAACAAACATCGCAAAAGAAAACTAGAAATTACATGCAAATATAAACAAAAGATATTAAGTTTCATAACGTCTATTCATGCCACCAGGTTCAAGTATTTTTCCTTTGGAAATCAAGAACGCTTCTCTCGCTTTTCGAATGTTGTCTCTGTTTGAGGTTATGAGTTCGAGGGGGATGAATTCGAGATTGTTTAATGAGTGTCCGGCGATAGCGAAGTGGTCTGAAACGGCGGTGGGTTGGTATAGTGGTTATTATTATTTTTTTTTTTTTGCATTTTTCCACTCAGGGCTGTCGTGTGTGTGGGGTGGGGGTGGGGAGAGACTATTATTTGATCAGCTTTTTATTTGACATCGCAAGTATTAACTCCACAATGAGGATGCAGTTGTGCACATTTTTTTTTTAAACAGTTGGATTTATTCGAATTTATTTGGATTCGAACGTACAACTTTATAGCTCTTTATAGGTTATGCCCCACCAACCCTCACAAATTCATATTATTTGCCTGCCGGGACAGCCGCATGCAAGATAATGGAGAAGCGATACAGTGTAGCAATGGTGGGCAGTAGACATCATACAGTCGTCGCAGTTTACTATTTTTTCCGGCCAGAATGAGAGTGATTCGTTAAACCCCTGATCCATCAAAGAGAGGGGCATTGGGGCCTAGCAGAAACTGCAAAGCTGCAATAAATTTCAATGAAAACCGAAAAACGCACACAAAATCTCAAACATTAACCCATTACACGTGAAGATTTTTGGAGAAAAGTGTTTAACGACGTGTTTTCTTTTCTGATCGTTAAATGAGCTAAATTATACTATTTTAAACTTGTGTTTTGAACATAAAACCATCAAGTTCTTGGCAGCAGTGTCTAGGGACGTGGTTGGAGCGCATAATTGAGGTCATATTGAAGCCGGAAACCAAATGGGAAAAAACGAAAACCACATCGATTACCAAAGCCAAGAAAACGCTAGTATATTTGCCAAAAACCGTAAACCGAACGCTAAAAAGAGGAAAACCCGTTAGCCACAAAAGACACCAAAACCGAAAAACCGCAGTTTTTTGGTGCGAAAACCGAAAAACCGATCTAAGAAATGGCCAAACCCTTAAAACCTAAAATCCCAACGCCCCCTAATCACCTTTATCCTGTTTCAAGTGCTTGGTAAGTTGGAGGGAGTCGGAAGAATGGCGACTGAGAAAATAGTCGTCCCTTAAATCTACCCAAACCGCTTGCCTTTTTACCAATTCAACGTTCAACGTAATTCTACGACTTCAGAACTGAGTAAAATGTCCATCACAAGAAAAAAATTGGGACCAGGGGCGAAGAATGACTCTTGGGCTAGGCTTGCCGCTCTTCTCGTTTTACTTCAAGAACTAGCCTGGAATACAATCAACCCAATTCTGAGACCTAATTAATATTCAACTTTAGAACTACTTAAAAATTTCACCGCAAGGAAAAATTGAGCAAATGAACAGTCTGTTCTTACGTAGAATAAGAAATCTAGGAAATCTTTAAGCAAATTGGTAGAAATATCCTCAAGCAGTATTACCGGTGTTAGTTTCCTATCTTAAAGAATAGGTTAAACAAAAGAACATCAGAGAAACCGTTGACAAAAGACTGTAAACCGTCCAACGCATCACCATAGCACTTAGATTTTTGTGCAAGGTATTTAAGTTTCTGCTTTTTAGTTTCATTTGTCGTTAAAAGGAACAAATATAATCTTATATATTTCCTCAAGAAACTGTTCTAAAGATTTTATCTTACGCAAAGAATACTAAAAGATTTTATCTGGACTTCCGCTCTGGGCAGTGACGGCCAACCTTTTTTCAAAAACATCGTAAATCGCTTTTTTTGTTTTTCATCTTCGGTGGAGATGCCTTTTGTTTTCTCCATATGTATATCAGTATTAAGACTGTTTTGTGAAAGCGCGCTAGACAAGTAGAACAATAAAATGAAAAGAATTAATCAGCATTTCTACAACAAAACACTTGGAAATTACTGATAGAATGTATCATTTCGGAGGGAACTGGCTTTCATTAATATATAATTTTAATTAAAAACACTCCTTTGTAATATGAATTTTCTCACAGAGAGACAATAGACTTGGCTTAAAAGGAGATGTTAGTCAAATAAACGTGGAAAATGACATGCTTAATACTGGGAAAGTAATCAGCAAAATTATCTTTAAAACGACGCATAGTCGCAATTAATGTTTCAGGATATTACATATCTTGTTATTTCTACAAAATGATTAAAATCTATGCCACAAAAATAGGTCGCAAATTAATTTATTTTACTATATATTATCTCTAGCTACAAGAAATTAATTTTTTTTACTGTGATGAATGCGATCAATATCATATATAATATCTCAAACTTGTCTCTCAAATATCAATATTTACCAATGCGAAGGACGCCACATAATAGAAAGTGTCTCCTTAATTACCTGGATAATCAATCACTTTCATTCTCATAACGAGAAACGTCTATGAACGCAGCCATAAAGATAGAATATCTCCGGAAACCTCTCATGGAATAGCTTAAAATGATTTCATTTAGAATGTGTTACTTTTCAAATAAGGAAACGTTGCAAACTCGTTTTTCTGAAAAGAACTTATTTTAATTCCTGCCCAATTCCGTAAGCATTTTAAAACACGTTGAATCAATATTGTCTTTTTGACTAATTACTTTTTAGCGAGCAACTCTGGAGAACAGTATAAAGAAGGTATAAGTGTAGATCACAAAAACTAAACCTGTCGGATCACGGCTTGCTTATAAGCAGTTTCGAAGAAACGAAAATAGAGCATTTCGTACGTACCCTTGGGAGGACGAACTTGATTACGTATCAGTAAGAGGCTAAGGTAAGACGCTTTTGACGTTTTTTCTTTTTGAAATTTGTCATAACTCAGTTTATAGCGACGCATTTTTTTCTCTTACAAATATTCTCGTGTCTGCATGCATGAATTTTTGATATCATTTCGGCGATTACAGTAGCTGTAAGTTGGTTATTAGTTGCGGCCTTTTCAACACTTAAGAAAATCTTCTGGCCCAATTTCAGAACAAAGAATTGGAGAAAGCGTAAATTTTTCAATCTTCACCTTCGAAAGCTAATTGCCATCGGTTGAAATTAAAAACTTTTTTATTCTTTCAAATGATTTAGCCGCCTTTGAATTCATGTTCGGTTCTGAATTAGCCTTTGAATTCACAAGACAACATGCTACCAAACGAAAGTTAATCCTTTCGATTGCACGATGATAATGAGTAGAGTATCATAAAATTTCGTTCCACATGCATTTCACTTTGAAGAAATCACTTTGGTTGCTCTGAGGCTTTCAGTTAAAGGCTAGTTTCCTTTGATTTTCCTTTTTAATTTCTAGCATGGGCAGTCGAACATGGCGGCGCGCTGTTTACCGAGGTGACGTGTTTTTATTTAGGTTTGAATTTAGCGAAAAAAAAAAGATATATTGTCTGTGGGCGCCTCGTTGCTTGCGTAGCAAGCGTTTTCGTGCGAGCGAAGGGCTTTGTTCGCGCGCGAGCAAAGATTCCGTTTGTCCCAATTTTCGCGCAATCACATAGCACTTCGTTTGCACGGGAACACCTTCACCGCAGGCTACGAGCCCCGATCTACATTTCATTGTCCAGTCAAAACACAGCGTTAGTTCCCTGAAAGTTATCTATCTTCAGCTTTTCGTCAAGACTAAATAGGTTTTGCTACAAGTCAACTCACTTCTTGTCTATAGCCGCGGGATCAACCACGATTGATTCCTGGGCCCACATGCTTGTTCCAATACGCATAATGAACAATCCTTATTATAATGTTTGTTTTTTTTTCTTCAGATGAGGATCTTCCCCTGTGCAGTCCTTTTCCTTTTCGTTGCTACCCAGTCCTTTGTTCATTCTTCCGTTTCACCTGCCGAGAAAAGGCCTTGGGAAGAGGGCGCACTGAAGACTAAACGATCCGTTCCTCAAGCTGAGAACCCTAGAAAAAGGCCCTTTTTGGACAGTTTGTTTGACCCTCAAGCCGAACGGCCTGGAAAAAGGCAGAATGGGGTCCCACTGGTGACTAAGCGATTTGTTCCTCAAGCAGAGCGCCCTGGAAAAAGGCCCATTTTCGACAGTTTGTTTGACCCTCAAGCCGAACGGCCTGGGAAAGGGCGGAAAGGGGATTCACTGGTTGCCAAGCGATCCTTTCTCCAAACATACAAAAGGGCGACTTTGGATAAATTGTTTGATCTACAAGCGGAACAGGATCAAGATGTCTGCATGTGGCGGTGCCAAGAATGGTGCAAAAAGCGCTGCAGAAAATCACGCAATGAAGAGTGCCTTGATAGCTGTCTAAACCCTAAAGGATATCGATGGAGGAAGTGTATCAGAAAATGCAAGAGAGGAGATCTCGATCGCCCTGGAGGAGAAAGCGAGGAAGAAGAAGAAGAGGAGGAGGAAGAAGAGGAAGAATATTAAATAGACTGAAATTTGTATGCTTAATTGAAATGTCAAAAGTCTATATTGAATCTTACGTTAACGAGTCGCGGGTTTCGGGATTAAATCCATTTGTGAATTTGACGACTGACCCGCGACACGCGACAACCCGAAATTAATGCTTTATAGAACTATCAATGTCTATATTAAATATAACGTAAAAATCGAGCTAAAAAGTTTCTTTAGAAGAGATTTATAATCCAATAAAGTTCCCTTAAAGTCTTCGGTTTTTGTTTTTCACTTTGTATAACGAGTACCATTCATGTCATAAAGCTATTATTAGGACACGGAATCCCTTGTATAAATACTTGCTATCTTTACTCTGTGTTTCCTCCATTAATACCAGAGCTTAGACTATTTTGAGGTGTCTATAGTTAAACAAGCAAGACAAGAATAAGATATAATCCAATTTTGCCAAGATTGACGTAAAATGTCATCTGAATTTACCCAACGCAGCCCACGGCCATTTATCAGGTATTATTATTGTTCAACAAATTCGCGCGATGCCCATATATGGTCAGAAAATAACTGCTATCCGACGTCCGTACATAGCAGATATCCTGCGATACACGTAACGTAGTTGGCCAAGATTAGTCCGAAATCTTGCAAAGCGCTTCACAATTACAGATTTTCTTGCTACCAAAGGCGTTTCGTTGACAGTTTGTTGAATAATAAAACAGTTATCCTGCTCAATCTTTGCGGAGTCAGAGTTTAGCCAACTCGGCCTGCGGTTTTGTCGGTTATGTGTCAGGCG